>CAMOHE010054448.1:15232-67416 GCA_946598075.1 Artocarpus hirsutus | reverse complement strand
TTATTCATGTAAAGATTGTTATGTTGTCTATATCCCTATTGGGAGATGGTTTGTCTTGACCATCGGAGGTGGACTCTGTGAATAGAAACATTGGCACGTTGTCATAGGTGATGATGTGTTGGATTGGGACATAAAGTGAATTGATTTGGATTAATAATTTTGTCTTAGCAAATTGATTCACTTTAGACAATCATTTGTATTGTATCTTAATCCTGAGATGAATAGTAGGCCCGTTGTCTTGACTTATGTCTTTTGATGTGCCAAAGGGTGACACCCACATCTTAATAGTGGTATGCATGCCGGTACGTTGGAGGCATGACTCTTGATGACGTAGACCTGTTATTCATCGATATGAAATCCATAGCTCCTCTTTAGGAGTAGTGATATCCTCTTCTATGTGTTATCTTGTTATTGAAAAACTGAAGCGCTCAACCATTTGGATACATAGGTGTAACCGAATGGTATACTGTCTTTGAATTGTAAGTTTTTCGATGGTAAGATAATGGAACGTAAGATAAAAATAATCAAGAAGGTAAGACAGAACTTGTCCTTAAGCCGATTATGGATGATCCTATGGGGATACGGTACACTATGATATGTCATGGAGACTTAGCTATACGGGCTTCGTAATTCTATAGAGTTCGAGAGTGCAGCTCCAAGCTTTTAGTGGAGTAGCGTTGGAGTTGATAATTATGAAATGTATATCTGGGATATTGGGTTCCATAATTATCGGGAGCTTTAACTATATAGGTCTATTTAGTCCCCTTTGCTAGCTCACAAAATCCTGTAACGATACGAAGTGCTTTTTTAATTATTGGTGACTTATGTCAGATTTATTAGATTGGTTGAAATTTGAAAGAATAAAATAATTCATGTCTGTTTATCGGTTGAATTAATTTTATGACAAAATTAATTCAAGATTAAAATTGTTGAATTATTGGGATCGGATAATTCTTGTCTGTTTATCAGTTGATTTAATTTTGAATAAATTATATCAAGATAAACTTGTAGAATTATTAGGAATCTATTTATTTTCCTAGAGATTATATAGATAAAGTTGTTTTAATTAGATAACTTCTCTATTGGGTTATTTGAATTGAAACTGGGACTTTATCCTATAGAATCTCGGGTGAAAAATAAAAGATTCGCTGAGATTTTTTTTCTACAATTCGGTATGCCGAATGGATGAATTCGGCCTGCTGAACCCTTTGAATCCGACCTGCCAAACACGAAGTTTGGCCTGCCGATCTAGAAAATTTTTAGAATTTTTCAAGCATAGGTTTCGGCCTCCTTGAGCTCAAATCTTCAATTTCAACCTGTTTTCTCACATCTCAGGCATGAATAATGATCATAGTTGATAGAAAAACATAGTAGATTACTTTTTAATACACTAAAACAAGATTTAAACAAAATTTGTGAAAAAATTAAAAAATGAGGAAAACTAGAGAAAAATGAAAAACTTTGATTCAAATCCGTTTTTGATCAAACAAGGCTTAGATTCTAGTTGTTCTAAGTTCATCTAACCTAGATTGATGCTTTTCTAAGCTTGGAAAAGCTTAAATTTCAAAATACCAAGAAATTGAAAAAAATAAAAAAGTTTTGAAATTTAAAAACTAACCTAGAATTAAAGCTTTAAATCGTGTTTGTAGTTGTTAAATCGCATATCTCGAGCCTTCAATCCACTAACCCAAAGCTTGGGATTGATTTTGTTTCAAAAATTTTTTAGAGAATTTGAGAGAGAAGGACAGGCAGAGAGAGAGGATGAGTGAACGGGAGAGAGAAAGAGAGAAGAGAGAGGCGAGAGAGTGAGGAGAGAAGGGAGAGTGAGAGAGTTTAAATAAAGAAAAACGGTGGGCGATTTTACTGTGTGAAAATCGTGTGCCGCTCACAGTTTTATAAAATAGGCGTTTTAACAAATTGTTTTGTTCCAAAAATTTAAAATAACAAACAAAATAAATTTAAAGTGATTGAAAATCATTAAAATAATAAAAAATAACACTAATTTAAAAATTCACAAAATGATCAAATTAAGTTTAAAAATACTCATTATGGCACACTAATCCACCATTTTACATACTAATAATATTTAATTAATTTCAGGGCATTACAAGTCCTCATTGCGTAGGCCATGCCTCCAACGTGTTTTTGGTTGATTTTGAACCCAGAATCATTTCTTTTCATTATTCATCAACCCTACCTGTATAAGCATCATTATAGAGTTGAAGGGGGAAGTTTTTGGACAAATTTTGGGATGCTTCTTGAAGAGGATAAAGAGGAGAAGAAGAGAAGGAGCCATGGGAGAAAGCTTCGACGGAGGTGGTAGCTTTCTAACGCCAAACCCATTCTTTTCTCTCACTCTTTCTTTATTTTCCTTTATATTTATGTTATTTTAGTTTGTATTTTGATCATGGGTGAATTCTAAACCTTAAACTTAATTATGTAGAAACTGTATAAATAATTTATAGTTTTCTATTTGAAATTGCTTGTGTTTCACTATAATTTCATGTTTATGATTTTTTTTGTTATATTTAGGTGTGTAACTGTATAACTAGATGTGACTTGAGAATTGTCTATAGCTAGATTAGAATACTTGATCTATAGTTGTCTTGTTGTTCTAATGCTTACCAATAAAATATGGTCATTGATTATGGTCAAGTTTTTACATAATTGCAAGTGGAATACAAATAGGTTGAATGAACCCAGCTTCTGCGTGTTTGTTGTCTCGATTAACCTATCTTTCTCAACATAATGCTTCTGTTAGATTAAACTTAGCGAGCTTTTTTTTGGGTTGTTTGATAGAAAGAGGGTTAATAGAGCGCTTGTCTTATTAACTCTAAACTGTAAGAAAAGATTGAGACAACAGAGCTTGTTGTTATCTATAGTTAGTACTTTCAATGAAAACTTTGGAAATAAATTCTATAATCATCTGCACAATTAATGTTTAGTGGTGATAAAAGATCCTATAATCAGTTGTTATTTTAATTGTTTTATAATCTTTTATTTATTTATTTTTTGTTTTAATTATTAAATTAGTTAAAAATCAAAATCCCTCATTTATTGTATTTAATTTAGTTTAATTTAGCTTTTTAATTTTGACAACTAATTAATTAGACACAGTTCTCCTGTGGAAATGACCCTTTCTAATTATTTTACTCAATAACGACTATACCATAACTCAGCAAGGTTTTATCTTTTGAAGCGTTGTTTGGGATCGTTGTCAACTGCAACACCCAAGTACAAATCAAAATACAAAAATTTTTGATAGCATTCCTAAAAATTAATGGTTGATTTGGAAAAATTAGGTAGATAGCTGTTTTTTGCCACACACTTTAATTGACAGCTGAACTTTTCTTCTTTAAGCTAAATAGTCATTTTTATTGGGTTTTACAATGATCAATTATTAATATCCGTTAATTTATGAGTGATTTATCAATGGCTTATCAATGATACGTTGGTTGTTTATTGATTAAAATTAATAATCAACTAGTTGATATTAATAATAAACCACCAATTCAATTAATAAATCATAAATAAATCAATCATGAATTAATTGTTTCTATTTGCATGTACCCACCAAGAGCATGCTTTCAAATCATTCGATCTGTTGAATAGGGTGTTAGTATGATGGTTAAAATCATTGGTTAGAACTGTAAATATTGTAGCATGTGGAGCTTTTCACTATAGCAACTTTTTTTCTCTTTTGCTGCAACATATGAAAACCTTACACTGTTGCTAACTGAAAAGTTGGTTTGAATCAATTTTGATAAACGGGCTTGAAATCATTTTTGAGATCTAATGACTAAAATATAAATACTACTTATTTAATGGTAATCTCTCAAGGAATTTTTATAAATGTCAGTTCTTGAAACAAACTTTTTATGAATGCAATACATTTTTAAGTGTGACATAACTTAAACATATAATATAAGTAATGGTGTAACGACTTTTTTAAGTGGGATATGAATAAACATATTTTTCAAAAGTGTGGCATAACTAATTTTCTGTTTTCTCTAGTAAGAACTGATAAAAATACCCATTAATAATTATCCAACTTTTGACAATTAGATTTACAGAATAAAAATTATTATTTTTTGGCTAAATCCAACGGTTTCAACGTGCACCACATTTATGCTCAGATTGATATGAGTGAAAGGTGGAGGGAAAGAAAACATTGGAACAATTTTGAGATGAAAATTGATATGATAAGGTGTTTAATAGAAAAGAAATTAGGATGGAAATGAAAAATTGGTGGAAGAAATAGTATATAGGTCTAATCAAAATTGATCTCTCTAAATATGGATAGATTTTGTGAGGAAAAGTTTGACAACAATGCAAAAAAAAATAAAACTACCAATTTGTTCTTCTTTCTATAAAAATTCTAACAAAAAATTCCAACACCAAATTAGGAAAATAGCTAAATAATATTTTAACAAAATGATAATTGTATTAATAATAGTTTTTTCATTCCTTTGTTTTTTTTTAATACCAAACAAAAAAAGATTAAATTATTTTGTTTCCACCTCTACGTACCAAACTAGTAAAAAAAAAAATCACAATCTTTTATTTTTTTACAATTTTTTTTATAGTTTTCCCTACTTCTTATTTTCTTTCCTTCTTACCAAACGGCGCATTACTGTTGAAAAATTCTTTTTTAAATGAGAGATTTTTAAAACTAACCTTTTGAGAAATTTTTTTTAGGTCAATGATTTTTTTTTTTGACACCAAAAACAAGCATTTTGACATAAAAATGGTTTAATTTTTTTATCTATATAAGTTTCTTACCTTATTATAATTTTTTTTATTTTTTAAAAAAAAATTAAAACAACTTAGTTGCTTAAAAAGACATGTTTTTTGGTTAAAAAAAAAAAAGCTAATGTTTTTAATTCAAAATTTTTTTTCGGCCCTTTCCTTTTTAAACACCTAAAATATCCTTGAAAAAAAAGAGAGACCATTTTACTTGAAAAACCCGGCCAATCTCTCACGTAAATGCGGCTGGATGGTAGCGTCAGACCAACTTGCAGGACCTTTGCATCGTTTTGCGCTATCGTTAATTCTCAGTAACATCATCATCATCATCATCAAGCTTCAGCTTTTCACAGCTCTTTCTCTCACTATATATGTGTGTGTGTGTATGTACATACGTGTGTGTGCATGACTTAAAGTTAGGGCTTTCGGCCTTGGTTTAGTTTTGGTGCCAATGTTGGAAAGGAGGAAGCCATTGGTACTCGCTTCGACTAAAACTCTCCTCAATTCCGTTCTGAGTCCCTCGCGACGCGGCGACGGAGACCGATTTGCCACCGACGATGACGCGTCCTGTGGTTTGCAGCTGCCGGCGGGGATTCTCCGCCTTTCCGAGCCCAAATTGGCTTCTCTCGACGATTCTGCGTTGGTCGGCCTCTCGATTTCTGTCCTCAAAAGGCTGTCCATAACTTCGGGTTCCTCGGTATGTTCTCTCTTTCCGCATCTCCGTTGGTTCCGTTTGGTTGCCGCGAAAAATGATGGTATTGATAGGAAAATAGAGCCTTCAACCCTAATTTTACGTGTTAGCGTTTTGAACGAAAAGCAAATAATTTTCCTGCTCCGAACAGCTTTAACGAATCATTCATTTCTGTTCTGTTTTTCTTTTGTATATTTCAACCCGTTCTGTTTGTTTGCGGCGAAAATGATAGGACAAAAAAGAAAAAAAGTCTGCCTTTAGTCCCCATTGACGTTAGATATCATTCAAAAAGAAACAACTTTTCTAAGCACACCTTTAGCTTAATGAAGCATCATTGCTTTTATTTATTTTCTTTTTTACTGCTATATAGCACAATATGTTCTGATAATTTCTGGATATTTGCAACTGACACAATTTTTTTTTTTTTGGGAAAAAAAGCTGCTTGTGAAGAATGTTGAGACTGGGAAACAAAGAATTGCCCAGGCTGTAGTCCTTGATCCTCCGTCTAAACAAGAAGGATCAGCTGAAGCTGAACCATCCTCTTCTCATGCTTCTAGAGTAATGCTTATTTTTCCTTCATGTACTTACCCAGAAACTGAACTAGAGTCGTTGGACTGTGACGTTGCTTATATTTCTCCTCAATTAGCGTTCAACCTTGACTTGCACATTTCATGCTTTAAGTCTCTCGTCCAAGGAGGGGAAGAAACTATAGCATCTTATTTTAAAGATAAAATGGATGATCAGATGAGTAGGGAAGGTATTAAAACTTCCTTAGTTCGCCTACAGTTGGAACCGTTATGTCTTTTGCCAAGATATGCTTCACATTTAAGGGTCTCTTTTGTGAAGATACCAGAATGTGGTACACTTGAATCTCTTAAAGGAAGTTCGACTATTGAAGCTGAAAGTCGTCAAGCGATGATTGATCTGGCATTACAAAATTATTTTGAGGTAGACAGGTATTTAGTGAAAGGTGATATCTTTAGTGTCCGAATAGATTGGAATTGCAAGTCCCTCATTTGCATTCCTTGTAGCCAGAGCTCGAAATCTAAAACTGATGGCATTATCTATTTTAAGGTAAATTCCTTTATTTCATTATTATTCTTATTTTTTCTTTTTCCGGTTGTGTACAAAAACATATGTACATATTTGGATTTGAACGTTACTTTTGGATGAAGGTTGTATCTATGGAACCCTCTGATGAACCAGTTCTACGGGTTAATCGCAATCAAACTGCTCTTGTGCTTGGAGGGAATGTTCCTTCAGCCATTCCCCCGGATTTGCTGATTGCTGGACCTGAAGGTTTTGCACCTTTGCATGAAGAAACTGTGAAACTGTTGGCTTCTGTACTTACACCTGCTATCTGTCCATCTGCACTTTCTTCAAAATTCAGAGTTTCTGTTCTCTTATTTGGCTTGGCAGGTGTGAATTACACATCCATTTTATTGTTTTAGTTTAATGCATGGATTGATTTTTAGTTGAGAATTTTACTAACAGGTTCACTGATTGGTATCCAAACAGAATCTCCTTACTAGTTATCATTTTAAAAAGAATGGTTATGGTAATGAGTTATATTAAAATATATACTGCTTCAGGTTGTGGGAAGAGGACTGTCGTTAGATATGTTGCTCGCCGATTGGGTTTGCATGTGGTTGAATACAGCTGTCATAATATAATGGCTTCATTGGAGAGAAAGACATCAGTTTCACTAGCTCAAGCTTTCAATTCAGCTCAACGGTAAAGCAATTTGTATATTACAAGAGAAATTGAGGAAGCAACTAATAGT
The DNA here is from genome assembly GCA_946598075.1 of Artocarpus hirsutus. NCBI lineage: Eukaryota > Viridiplantae > Streptophyta > Magnoliopsida > Rosales > Moraceae > Artocarpus > Artocarpus hirsutus. The sequence continues at coordinate 60,196 of CAMOHE010054448.1, read as the reverse complement.
AGTTTTGAGTGCATAATCAGAAATAAGTATTATATCACTCCAAGATATTTTTCATTTTTGTAATTTGTACTGTTGCACCTACTTCTCATTCCTTGTCTATTTCTTGGACAGATACTCACCCACAATACTTCTTCTCCGGCATTTTGATGTTTTCCGGAATTTGGGCTCTCAAGAAGGTTCGCCAAGTGATCATGTGGGCATCACTTCTGAGATTGCATCAGTTATCAGAGAATTTACTGAGCCAGTTTTTGAAGAGGGAGACATCTGTTTTGATGGAAAACTAAATGGTGAATTTGTAAGATTCGGTTATTTATCAAGTCTTTTCTTGTTTTAAGCGTATTCAATAATCATTAATTTTGTTGTTTCACATTCTTTTCAAAAAGGAAATTATAACAAAATCATGTTACCTTCTTCTCTTGTATGTCTATAGTATCACTTCTCTATTAGTTGATGCAATGTTTTTTTTAAGGGAAAAAATATAGTGGCGATATTACTAAGAGTGCATATTGTTGGAGATAAAACAGTCTTTGTCAAAAGACTCCAAGAATTTAAGCCCCTTAGACTATTTCAGTATGCCATGTTGCTAAGGTTACAGGATCTACGTGTAATTATGCAAAGCATTTAATATATGCCACCGGAGGTGGCACCCATCCTGCTGCTTTATATTTTTGCTTTTGATTCAAAAAGGTTTGGCAATATAAAAGAGAATTTTTGAGTCATACATCCCTTACCTGTCACCAGTTTCTAGCTTTAGCTATTGTAAAGATACCAATATGTTTATGATCAAATTTAGCTGACCTTGTTGGGTAATATACCGATGTGAAAATGGAGATAATGGTATAACATAACTTAGTGCAGTTACAGCGAGTTAATCTCAAGAATAAGGCTTTTATTGATTAGTCTGTCATGGATGGTAATTCTTATAAATGCAGTATGGGAGCAATGGTGTAAACATACAAAGGCATCGAGTGCTATTAGTTGCAGCTGCTGATGCATCTGAAGGGCTACCTCCAACTATTAGGCGTTGCTTTAGCCATGAAATAAGCATGAGTCCGTTGACAGAAGATCAAAGGGTTAGAATACTGTCACAATCGCTGGGAAATGTTTCTGAGCTCCTTCCTAATGTATGTGTTCTTTCCCTTTTTTCTTTCCCATGTTAAGTTAAATGCTGGTTTGAAATTTTAACTTGCATGATACAATCCTTCTCCAGCAGTGTAGTTAATGTATATATATATATTTTTGAATGTAGCAAGCATGTGTCTGAGCACTAAAATTAGGGAATGTATAGAGATTACTAAAATTCAAGCTTTGTTAAATTGTTCTAGCTATGCATCGACAATGTGACATTTGGAAATGTAGTTAGAACTACATTTTGTAGTTCAAACCACATTTTGTTTTAAATTTTGTGAAAAAAAACATTGCAACAATTTTGGTCGGAACTACAAAATGTAGTTTCAACTCTCCTCCGAAATGCTACATAAATTTACATGGGTATCGTATTTATCTAAATTGCAAGGTATTAATTTTTAGTAACTTTGAGCTATCCATTTGTCACTTTTCTTCAAATGTTTACGTGAAAACCCTTAGTTGACATATATGATTTATTGCAAACGAGTTTCTATTGCTTTTCTTTTTGTTGAGGTTGTTAAAATCCTTCCTCCTTCACATTGTTTTGGACCTTTAATTAAGAGTAGTTTACATGTTAGTTACAGTTCTTTTGTTCATAACTGTTGACTTTGATGTGTCAGATTGTTTGTTTTTGCAGATTGATACAGAAGAATTTATAAAAGATGTAGTTGGACAGACATCTGGTTTCATGCCCAGAGATATGCATGCTTTGATAGCTGATGCTGGTGCTAGCTTGTTCTCCAGTGGCAATGTTCCTATCGACATGCATGAACCCAAGAAATTAAATCAGTCCGTACAACTTCAGGAAGAATCTGACAGCAAGTCCAGCGAAGTCGTACCTCAGATGCTGGGGAAAGAAAACTTGACAAAAGCACTGGAGAGGTCAAAGAAAAGGAATGCATCAGCACTGGGTACTCCAAAGGTCAGTGATCTGAGGATATTTCATTCTTGCAATGCTAGACGCAAATTACTGCTCAACTGTTATTATTATTATATTCATTCGTTAAAAGAAATAAAATTATTTTTGTAATGTTAGTCGCAAATTATTGCTCAACTTTTATTATTATATTCATTTGTTAAAAGATATAAAATTAACGTTATATAAAAATTAAGTAAAATTATCATGATTGTCAAGCAGGAATTTAGTACTAGAGAATATTGTTTGCTGCACCTGTGAAAACTTTTAACTCTCACCTTTTTACTGTAGGTCCCCAATGTCAAATGGGAAGATGTTGGTGGGCTTGAGGATGTCAAGAAATCGATTCTGGATACTGTTCAGGTAGGGACTACTGCAGTGTTCATATCAAATGCCGCTGGTCTTACAGTTCAAATTTGCCAAAATGAATTATTTAGGTTTTTTATTGCAATCTCGGAGCTAACTTTAGCCTTAGTTAAAAATGTCTGCTCCTCTGGAGTGCCTGTTTCTGTATTAAAGATATTGACGATGATAATTGCATTTAAGTGATGGGGCCTGCATAGTCTTAACCAAAATGGTTGCTTATAATGCTATTCTGTCTCTTAGGTGATTGTTCTGTTTATGCTCCTTGTTTCCTATTCCCTCGAAGCCTATAGAATACCATACTTACTCTTAATTCTTGTGTGTACAGTTACCTCTTCTGCATAAGGATTTGTTTTCCTCTGGCCTGCGCAAGCGCTCTGGTGTTCTTTTGTATGGACCACCTGGAACAGGGAAAGTAAGTTAGGTGTATCGTACTACCAAAGGATTTCTTAAGTGGCACCTCTCGTTTTGGTGAAATATTATTCATAACCTTGAATTACTTTCATATTTTTGAATATCAGACTTTATTGGCAAAAGCTGTCGCAACGGAGTGCTCCCTGAACTTTCTGAGTGTAAAAGGACCTGAACTAATTAATATGTACATTGGAGAATCAGAGAAAAATGTTCGAGACATTTTTCAGAAGGTTAAATATTCGTCTTACCGTAATTTCTATTTATTGAATAGATGAAAGTATTAGTTAAGTAGCGTGAGTAATGTGCCTACTATGTAGATCATAGAAGGTTTTTCTGAACTCAATTATAATGGGATTGCATGTCCCTTGCAGGCTAGAACAGCACGCCCCTGTGTTATCTTTTTTGATGAACTTGATTCTCTTGCTCCAGCAAGGGGTGCCTCAGGAGATTCTGGGGGTGTCATGGATAGAGTGGTTTCCCAGGTAAGATACTTTTTATTATCATGGTGCCACATATTTTTATTAATTGATTTGTGATTCTGTGGTTCCTTATTTTGGAAATTTCGACCTTTCTTCAAGATGCTTGCAGAAATTGACGGCCTGAATGATTCAACACAGGTAATCATTATGTCTAGCATGCACCCTCTTTTCTATTTAAACAGTTAATAAATAATTTTTATTTCCTTTTGCTTTGGTACTGTAGACGCTTAACCTCTTGCTTCTTTTTGGTTCTTTTAGGATCTTTTCATAATAGGGGCAAGCAACAGACCAGATCTAATCGACCCAGCACTTCTGCGGCCTGGCCGATTTGATAAGCTTCTTTATGTTGGAGTAAATTCAGATGCATCTTACAGAGAGAGGTGTGTTTCGTACAATTTTTCTGCTTTTTCTCTTTATGTCCTCGGTATTTTTGTGACATGCTTTTTCTTAGGATCTTTATTTTCATTTTATAGGGTTCTTAAAGCACTCACCCGGAAGTTTCAATTGCATGAAGACGTATCTCTGTACTCAATTGCAAAGAAATGCCCCCCAAACTTCACTGGTGCGGATATGTATGCCTTGTGTGCGGATGCATGGTTTAATGCAGCAAAGCGCAAGGTGAATCAAGTCGTCACTTACTTGGTGGCTTGATTCCATACAAATTATAAGGGTGCATTTTACCTATATCTTAAGCGATTAGGAAAAGCAGTGCACGTGCACTTAGATAGTGTGTGGTATTTCTATCTTTTCCATTTCTCCCAAGAGCTTTAGCGGTTTGGGAGATGAGCCAACATTAGTTTCATAATCCAACAGTATTTAAATAAATTGATTGTTTTCATCTGTAAAAACTCTTGTTCTTACAAAGACACATGTGCGTGTGTCCACGCACACACATCTATTTGTATACATGTGGGTGTTGTGTGTCTGTGATGAAATTTGGATTTGGCTAAAAGTTCTGCTATTTTAATGACTTATTCTTAGACGTGTTTACCTTCCTGTAGGTTTCAAGTTCGGATTCGGATTCCTCTGTAGACAATCAAGTTGATTCTGTCGTTGTTGAATATGACGATTTTGTCCAGGTATGTCACAGTTGTCTCTGTACTAAGTCATGAGAAATTCAATCTGGTTATCGCTTTAAACGCCAGCAACTAAACCTCTGTGTTGGAACAACTTTAAAGTAATGTGTATTCCTTTTTGGCTAAAAAATATGGGGGAGCATTTTTGACAATCAGTTCCTATGACAATAAACGACTTCCTCGTGTAGATGACAGTGAAAATCAGAAAAGACAAGAAAGCCTTTGAAAGCATTATCTTTTTGCTAGATTTTCTTAGCGATAGAGCAATTCACAAAACTTGGAAAGGTTGTTTTGACAATGAAAAGACTACGAGATCTTTGAATTTAGGTTCTAGAACTGGTAAAAGTTAATGCCATGCGCTACAACAGCCACCGTCTTTAGCTCCTAATGTTGCACGTGTATTCTGCTTTTCAAATACAAGGCAGTTTGATTTTGTGCAAGTGATTCAATTTAGAAGAGAAGTTTGTTGTAGGCCATGGCGTTCACTGTTTGATTAGTGTATGGATTTATCTGCTACTTACATCTGTTCCCTGCTAAGGTTTTGGCATTTGCATATCTTCTTGTTATTCTCTACATTACAAAATAATTGTTTCCTTGACGCCCCTCTTAAGCGAATGGTGCCTTGCTCCAATTTCGCAGGTCTTGAGAGACCTTTCTCCTTCTCTCTCCATGGCCGAACTTAAGAAGTACGAGTTGCTTCGAGACCAATTCGAAGGAGCTTCAAAGTAAGTTCTTGGCAAGGCAATTTCAAACTTGCATTTGCATATATCATGGTGATCGGCAAGGACAGTATCAACACCGATATGCAGAAAAAGTTTTTCCCCACAAAAGGGGATATTTATAAAGTGGAGAAGAAAGCGAGAATAATAGTACAGTTAACAATTTCAGCGGATTTTATGTGTTCCTGATATTTGGAAAGGAATGCCATGAGTTTACAACTTTCTTTCCAATTTCCTTTCTGCCGAAAAATCCAATATTCTCTCTCTCTCTCTTAAATCACTCCAATTTCTTCCCACTCCCATTGACACTCTTAGCCTGAAAGATCAATGTGTTTTTCCTTCCAGGAAAAAATAAATAAATAAATAAGTTTAAGTCCAACATGTTTTTTCTCTTTTGGAGTGTCAATGTCTAACCTCCGTAAAGAGATGAATTTAGAGGGGCATAAATCCCAAGTATATTCTAGCTTCTCCAAAGAGCATATTCTAACGTAATAGCCGTAGGAGATGTTTTTTTAAAAAAAAAAGTTCCTGAAGTGGCCATCGATGTTGGGTCCCAGTAATCGGGACTATGAAATTATGGCATGTACAAATTTATTTCATTACCATTCAAGGAAAATATTTGTTGTTATCTTTCATTATTGAAGGACAGCAATACATTGCTACCTTTTAATTCTTTTTTTAGGAGAAAATACTACTTATTGCAGAGCTTCCGTGAATTGCTAATGTTTCATCACCTTGTCGTTCTTTCAAGATTGAAAATTTTCTCTTTTTTTCTTTTTTTGTCTGCAGAAATATATTCAAGAGGTTTGTTTCGTTAAAATTTTAAGTGTGGTTGCAGGCATAGCCAAGCAATAAAATCACACCCACCTCAAGTTTAAAAAAATTTTTACTCTAAGCTTAGTCTTGTATAAGAATAAGAATCAACGTGAAAAGAAAAAAAAAAATAGTATCCTATCAGAATAAATTATATTACATCAAGCACTCTAACAAGCGATCAACGTGAAAAGAAAAAAATAGTATCGCATCAGAATAAATTATATTATATCAAGCACTCTAAACAAGTGATCACAACTCGTAAGATTTTTCTACCAAAACAAAAAAAATAAATCAGAAAATCATTTTATTTAGAGAGAGATAGTAGGCAGCGTTTTCAAGTGCTATTATTTACTTTTTACCCATAAATATTCATGAAATCTTCTTAAACCGACAGATATCCAATGAATTTAAGCGCAGCGCGCGTACAGGTATAAATATACGTATAAATATACATACATACAATATATATAAATATATATATAAGGAAAGATGAATGGGCCAAAGCTGTACTTCAACATCTCACGCATAAATTAAAAAAAAAAAAAAAAAGGTTTTGCAGTTAGGACGAGGATCTGACACATGGTGGGATTACGGATTACTTCTTCAATTCAACTATCTTAATCTTAACAGGGACTTCGACATAAAAGATGAAAAGAGATTACTTGCGTAGTTGTTGGTCACAGCATATGCCCATTGTTTTTGCTTCAAACTTAATCCTAAGTTTTTTTTTGTTGTCGTTGTCGTCGTCGATTTTTTTTTTTTTTAACAGCAGGGACCTATTCGTAATGCGTCATCAAATATAGGTTAAAATTACATCAAAATAGAGAAAGTATAAAAAAATGACAGTTTAAAACACAGCTCATAACAAAACAATTCTGTCAATGAGAGTAATTCTTAAAAATGTAAAAAAAAAAAAAAAAAAAAAACTAAGAGAGCATGGAGTTAATGTAAGAACGTGTTGCTTCTCTGCTTGTTTTCAGGTTAGAAATTTAAATAAACTTGCAAATACAACACATTTATGATTCATGTACACGTATATATGACTTGATAAAGAAGTTAGCTAGGATTACTATAATGCCAATAGAGTAATGGTTTAGGAAAAGAGTGTCCAACAATACGATGCATAGGAAACTCTTCGTAACCTAATTGCAACTAATAAGTTTCAATTGCTGTAACATAAAACTTTTATATATTATAATGTAAAGTAAAAATTTACTATAATGTAAAATTTTTATACGCTACAGTATTTTTGTTCCAACCACATTTCAAACACTTGTTATAGTGGCACGAGATTAATTGCGTACAGAAGCTAAAGTCTTCCTACTACCAAAAAGAAAAAGAAAAGTACAAAAAGCAAGTGTGGTTTAGGTTTCAAGATCCATATAAAGAAAAGGCTACAAGCCCGGAAATTACTATTATTTTTTAAGAAAATATAAATCAAATGTCGTGGACATGGAAATAATTTATTATAGAATTTGTGGCACACAGTCAAAAGGGTGATCCGTTGTGGTAGGTTACTTGCCTTGAACATATAATGCAAACCCCATAATTTTAAACAAGTTATGGTATATTCACAATGAAATTTTATCCCTCAAAGAATAATACAAAATTGTTTAATTCCTTGGAACCAATGGGCTAGATTTTCTTCTAAGATATGCACATGATATGATATAAATCAAGAGAATAAATCAAACGAGGGAAAGAGGATGAGGTATTTTTGGGACATCTCTCCAATCCATAATTATTGGAATATTTTATTGGATAAGGTCTAATGCATAATACTTTGGTGTTTCTTTAAAAATGTCTTCCAAAACCTATAGTTTGGGGTTTAGGTGCATAACTTGAAGATGAAAAGGAATAAACCCCACAAATCAACAAAGATGGTAAAAGAAAAGTGGGAAAAATATATTTTTTTTTCATATGGTCTTTTCCATCTTTTTCTTTAACTATTATTTTAGTGCTTCAGGTTTTATTTTTTTTTTTCGGTTCCTTTACAAAACTATTGTTTTGGTACGTGAAGTCGAGCAGTAGTCACAAAAAAAAAAAAAAAAAAAAAGGTACGTTTGTTTAATTTTATTTTATTTTTTATACAGATCAAAACAAATAAACTTTTGCCCCACCAGAACCACACAAAGATGGGCAAAAATGCAACTAAATTAAAACTAGGCTCCGGGTCAAACTTGTGCGGTTTGAAAGAGCTTCTCTTCACCGAACGGTGGGACATTGGTTTTTATTTTTTATTTTTTAAGCTATGATTTTTTGATGATGTAAAACAAAAAATCTTCTAATGTGGCATTATCCAGTTATATATATATATATATATGTATACAATTGAAAGAGTAAAGAAGTAAAAAACGCAAACTAAATCATGTTGTGCCCCACGCGCTTCTTTTTTGCTCAAGTCCGACGTGCTTTTGGAACGTCCACTTCTACCTTTTCCTTTTTCTTTTTTTTGAGGATAGTTTCTCCCTTTTTTTTTTTTTTTGTAAACCAGTTTCTCATTTTTCGTTTTTTAATAGAACTTTTCTCATTTCATTAAGCCTTGTAACGAAAAAAAAAGTCAAGAAAAGCCATAAATAACTCTAAAATTTAATAATATATTATCTTAATAATATTTAAATTTTCCTTCTTTTTAAATTTTAACTGAGATTTTTTTAAAAATTCCAAACTACTCAATTTTATGGAATTATTGCCGGAAATATGTGAAAATATTCTTTTGATTTAGTCTCAAAAAATTTTCCTTTTGATTTTTGTCTTTCAAAATCTAGAAAAATATTATCTTAATGAATTTAAATTCTCTTTCTTTCTAAATTTTAATTGATAGATTATCGAAAGGTTGTAAACTACTTAATTTTATGAAATTTTTACCCAAAATATGTGAATAAAGAATTCTTTTGATTTTTGTCTTTCAAATCGTGGATAAATGGTGAATTGACTCAAATCGTTACAGGCAGTAGGAAAAAAATAAATTAAAGAAAACACCTGAGGAAAAAAAAAAGGAAAATGGAGAAAAGGAGTGAAAAAATTTAGCTCACATAATTATTACTTTTTTGTGGGGAAAAAGGTGCTTTCACGCGCTTAAGCTGCCTCTGCTTGAGGCAGTCTAAAAACAAGCCATTTTGGCAAATAACGAAAAAGGACGTGGTGAAATCACAAATCCCAAAAACATGTCCCTGAAATAACAACGGTTAAAGTGATTATTGTTTTTTCTGTTTTCATAAACTTCTTATCTCTACGGTTTAGATTAGATCGGTCTCTGTTCCTTCGCTGGCAAAAATCCAAATCAAAACATCCAAAAAAAATTAAAAAACCATTTTTTAATTATTTTCCCCTTTTACAACACAGAGGAAAAAAATAAAATAAAGGCAAAAAAAGGAAAAAAAAAAAAAAAAAGGTGGCTGCTGTATACACCGAGAACCAGAGAGAGAAAATAGAAAGAGAGGGAGAGAGAAAGAGAAAGGCTTTTGCTTGATTCTTCCCAGCTAATTGAAATCTTAATTCCCAACAAAAAGGTTCTCTTCTAAGATAATTTCGAAGCTTTGATTTGCCCAGAAAAAGAAAAGTTTTTTTTTTTTTTGGTTTTTGGATTCAAAGTTTGAATTTGCCTTTTTTTTGTTTGGTATTGTTCTTCTGGGAAGAACAAAAGAAAGGTGTAGAGCAGAATTTGGGTTTGTGATCGGGTCTCATTCGATTTTTTTGTTCGAATTGTTGGTGGTTTTGGATTCTTCGAGATGAATCAGGGACGAATTCGAGCTCGGATTCGGCTTTTGGAGCGATTGTAGGTTTGCTTGTGCGGTTTTTTTGGATGATTTCGGTGGGAAGTAGTGGTAGGGATGCGAGGCGGGAGCTAGGGTTAGGGTTTAGTGGTCGTCAGTCGGAGATGGACGACACCGAGCTTGAAGAAGGCGAGGCCTGTTTCTACCAGAACAACAACGACGATTACGATGCGAGCATCGATCCATATGCTCTCTCGTACATCGTAAGATTTTTTTTTGCTGTTATAATGTCTTTCCGAATTGTTTGTGTTTATGTGTTGATTATAGTTTTTTTTAATCTTCTTCCACGAATTTGGGGAAATTGCTTAAAGTTCTGGGTTGACTTTTCCTGGTCTTTAGATCCGAGCCTTAGTACTTGGTTGGAGTTCAAGTCTTAGACTTTGGAAAATTAAAGCTTTTGGGACTACCAAATTGGATTTGATTTTAAAGTTTAATGCTTTGAATTAAGACTATAATTGTTAGCAAAAAAACCAACAGAAGAAACATGGTGAATTGAGCAGAAACTATGTGTTGGACATTGCGGTTGTATGCATTTAGCTTAATTGGTAACTTACCTGCTTTGACTTATTCTCGAGAGCACGAAAAAGTGACATTTAGGGTGTTTGCTAAGTGGTTAGATTGGAGATTGTTAGCTTGTAAACTCCTTAATTATGTTTTCATGAAGTTTTGTGTTAGGAGGGTGCAAAATTTGTTTTGGGTATTGTAGATGGTAGGGTCCCTCTTCTCAGTTTTACTTTTGAGCTCAGTATGTTGAAATGGAGGTCCATGGGATATAGAAATGTAAGTCAAATGCCAGAATAGGGAGACATTGAGGATCTAGAGATGGTATTTGAGGTCGGGGTTACTGTTCCAAACGTTGTTGAGTCTTGAAGTGTGACTGTTGTTGGTGAATAATTGTTGCTTGGTGTACGACTGAGTATCTTAGGAGTATCACATCTTCGTTTCTAGCTGTTCCTGTACCTTTGTCTTTTACATGCTGGGATTTTGGTATGATATACTGTTGTACTGTATACTAGGATGAGAAACTTCAAGATGTTCTGGGACACTTTCAAAAAGATTTTGAAGGTGGGGTGTCTGCGGAGAATTTGGGTAAGTGAGGAGACAGCAGAAGTATGCTTTTTAGGTTCAAACCATAGTGGTTTTTATTCTTTTTTTCCCCTCTTGACTAATTTTTTGAAAATTAACACAATGCAACAGGGGCAAAATTTGGTGGGTATGGTTCATTTTTGCCTGCCCATCAGCGTTCTCCAATTTGGTCTCAAAGGACTCCGCCAAAAGTTCAAAGCAATAGTGCATCCAGATCACCAAACAATTTTAATATGGAGGTACTGATATTGTGGCAACATATTTGTGTTTTAGTTTACCTAGAAAATGCGTGGTTCACCATATATTGGTTGATCTAAAACTTTCTATATTAGTTTGGTGCCATTATTTTTCCTCTTAACGTTGTTACCACGTCACTTTCCAGGGTGGCCACTGTAACTCGGTAGTTTCTTCAACTGCACCTCCATCAGGGGGGCGTGGACCTGCTTCAACAAGTTCCACCTCACTCCCTGTAGTAAAGGCATCATCAGTGAATGAGTCGGGAAAACAAGAAGTAAGCATGCCGGCTGCTCGTATTGAAGTAGCACCTAGACTTGATTTTAGAAACAAGAAACCTTTAAGTGCATCGGACCGGAAAACACTGAAGGTGCGAATAAAAGTGGGTTCTGATAACTTGTCGACACAAAAAAATGCAGCAATCTACAGTGGGCTTGGCCTTGATGATTCACCATCTTCCTCATTAGATGACAACCCCTCCGAAAGCGAGGGAATATCTCACCAGCGCCAAGATGCCCCATTCGAATCTCCAACTAGCATTCTTCAGGTGAATCATCTTCTAGCAATATTATCATCTCTTCTTGTTTATAACGTGGCTAAGGTGATCATTAGGTATTTCTTTTTCTGATGTGTTGGACCAGATTATGACGTCCTTCCCAGTTCAGGGAGGTCTACTTTTATCGCCTCTTCATGATGATCTTATCCACCTGATGGAAAAGGAAAAGCTTCAAAAAGAGGATAAATATGTACCTGTTTCAAGGGTTGGTATGGAAACCTCTAACTTAATTAACGGATTCGATACAATGAAGGGTGGTGGGAAATTGTTAGGTGAGAAGAACATGAAATTAGTTGAAAAAACTGATAATTCAGCAGAATCAAAGAGTGGGAATGATGAGGATGCTTGTATGTGGGATTTGTCCAGGATAGAACCAGATCTTGATGCATTAGCTTGTGAAGAGATTGTTTCTAACACCTTGAAGCTTCCAATTCTGTCTAATTCGTATTCAACTGCTGCCGACATGAAAAGAAGCAGAGATGTTAACAAGAGTGTGTTAAAAGATCGAGTCTTTTCTGATCAAGCAGAAGAAGAACCAATGGAGTCAACATTCACCCAAGAGGATGGATGGTTTGAAAAGCGAAAAGCCAGTTCAGCTGCAAAGGGCTTTGCAGAAGGAAAAGACAGTTCCATTAATGAAATTTCAGTTCCAAGTAAAGAAGGCCAACAAAAGGGAGAGAAAATCTATGACACAGTAAAATCTGACCCAAATGTTGCAAAGGGAAAGAAAGCATTAAATACTGAGGGCTTGGATTCTTCCAAGCAAAAGTCTTATAAGAAGGTAATATCCGACGAACAAGAGACTACAAGATTACCTTATGGGAAGGACAATCCAGTTCCTGTGGAAAAAAAGAAATTGAAAGGAATTCATGGCACTGTGGCTGGAGAGCTACCGAAAGAAAGCTTGAGGGTTGGTTCTTCAGTTCCCAAATCAAAGAAGAGCACCAGCATGGACAATTCTATGTCTAATACGGATAGAGAAGATGGAAAATCACGAAAAGATCTGGGGAAATCCACAGACAGATACAAAGATTTCTGTGGAGAATTGGATGAAGATAACCCAATGGATTTGTCAGAAATTCCCTCTGAAGATAAGCATAGGGAATCTGATGTGCGTGCAAAGAACATATCTGTTATTAATGGTACATCAAAGGAGCGACCAAGTGGTAAGAAAGTGGATCGATCGTCAACGTCAGAGGCAGTCCCTTTAACGGCTTCAAGTCCACGACCTGGAAACGGACTTCTTTCAGATGCAGCTCCGTCCACAACGGCTCCGGTTTTGATAGAAGAAAATTGGGTTTTGTGTGACAAGTGTCAGACATGGAGGCTTCTTCCACTTGGTACAAATCCTGACCATCTACCTGAGAAGTGGGTCTGTAGCATGCTCAACTGGCTGTAAGTTTCCTTCTTAGATTTTTTTTCCCTCTAATTGCTCTTAACATATATTGGAACCAGAAATTTGGAATGCTGTACTGTATAACTGCTTATTGTTATAACTTTTAACGAATGTTGATTCCTCTCTCTCTCCCTCTCACTCACAAGTTTGATCTCTTTATAAAATTGTAGGCCTGGAATGAATCGATGTAGTTTTACTGAGGAGGAAACAACGAAAGCTCTTATTGCACTGTACCAACCTGCTGCTTCCGAGAGTCAAACCAATCTTCACGGTAATCCTGGTGGGATTTTCGGTGAAGCCACATTGACTAATTTTAGGCACCCTGACCAAAATCCACGTAATCTCAGTGGAAAGAAGAAACATGGATCAAGAGTGTTGTCTAATGCAACAAATAATGAAAGTCCCACTCAGTTCTCAAACACTATAAAGAGAAGTGTGCAAGCATCAGCAAAGAGTAGAAGCTTGAACGATGTGAACAATTCTCCTCTGGTAAATGAACCTGATTTTCAGCAACTAAGCAAGTCCAATGACTTCAGGCCAGAGAATAAACATAAGTATAAAGAAAAGAACAAAGTAGTTGAGCCCCATGCTTTTGGAGGTAATTTGTTTGATCCAGATTCTTTTGTTCCTGTGGAACTCCTTAACTCAATAAAGTATTTAAACTTGTGGTATTTTATTAGGTGATACCAAGAATTCAAAGATGAAAAGTAGAAGAGATTCTGATCAAGATTTCTATAGAGCTTCCAAAAAAATAAAGAATGAGGCTAAGAATATTATTGATGAAGATTGGACATCAGACAACAGGGGGGCAGTTGGGAAGGTGGGTCCTAGCTCAAGTGGTGGTTTTCCAACATCTTCAGCAGGAAAGCATAGAACAAAATACTCTGACCGCTCTTGTTTGAAGGACTCCAAGTTCGATTCAAAGGACAAGCTACAAGTTTCCATTTCGAAACCAAAATTCGAAGACGGAGTTTCATTAGACGACGGCTCTGTAGACCCAGGGAATACTGAGACTAGAGAGAATGCGAAAAAACGGAAGTCAAAGGAACTTCAGAATGGTTCCTACCCGGTTACAGAAAAACATCTCCCTAATAGTATGCCTGTTGTGAAGGAGGAGATTAGTGATAATGACTACAGGAAGGAAAAGAAGCCAAGAACATCTAGATTGGAGGGAAAAGAGTCCAGTGTAAGCAAAGGCAGCAGTAGAGACAAAAAACGTAGTCATTTAAAGAATCAGCACAATTTGGATGGCATGGATTCATCGAAAAGGGATTTGGGATCTATGCAGGCTTCTTTGGCTGCCACTTCAAGTTCATCCAAAGTTTCTGGTTCACATAAAACCAAGTCCAGCTTTCAGGAGGCGAAAGGCTCACCAGTAGAATCAGTGTCATCATCACCTATGAGAATTTCAAATCCAGACAAGTTTATATCAGCCAGTAGGGATGTCTTGCCAAAACATGAATTTCAGCATGTTGGGCATTTTGCAATACGTAGTCCAAAAAGGAGCTCTGATGGTGAAAATCTGGGTGGGAGCAATCAGACTCGTGCAGGAAGGACAGACATGTCCAATATGGCTAATCATGCATTTCTCGAGTCGTCAGCGCAAGATTTTCAGGAAAAGAATTTTAAGCTTACGTCAAGTAATGAAGCTAGAAAACAGGTCATCCCTTCTCCTGATATTGCAGACCACCAATCAATTAATGGTGCTTTGGATAATCCGGGACAAGATACTCAACATCCTACTAAACCGCTTGCTGAAGATCACTCTGGTGATGAAGAGAAACAGAATGAATCCAGTTATCGTTCAAATGGGTCTCGCCCAAGGAAATCTGCGAAGGGGTTGGACATGAGTAGGAGCTTTAAATCAGATTCTGATGCAGTCCAGGTGAAAAATTCTAAGGTTTGTGAACTGCATACTTGCTCACCTTCTGATGACTTAAAGTCAAGGGATGGTAACAAGAAGTTGCATGAGAAGCTTGGGGTAAAGTCTGAGGAGATCAAGGAGAAAGTTTCCGGTAGAAAAGATGTTACAGGAAAAATGTTGAGTGAGAGTTGTAAGGAAGAAAGTCTTCGAGAGCCTGATGGTGTAGATCAAAAAGTAGATGCAATTTGCCGAAAAGATACCATGTTAACTCCAAAACAGAATTTTTTGCCAGAGAGCAATGGTGAGAGGTCTTCAAAGAGGTTGGTTTCTGACAAGACTGATCAAGTGGAAACAGTGTCTAGTGGGGAAAGGTCAGTACTCTTACCACCCTCTGGAGGACCTCAGAGTGGTACGCTGAATCGTTGTTCCCAGCCAGGCACGGGGTCCCACAATGGAAATGAAGCAGACACTTTGCAAGTTGATGCCTCTGAAGGAGACAATGTGATTGAAGTGCAAAAACATATTAGAAAGGCTGATAATCACAATAGATCTCAGCAGATCAGTTCAAGGCATCCTACTAAAAATGGACATAGGACCAGGGATGTTGAGGTCCCAAGTCCGCTTCGAAAAGATTTGCCCAGCCATGCTGCTACCAATGCTTTGAAAGAAGCAAAAGATTTAAAACACATGGCTGATCGTTTCAAGGTTATATTTCTTTATTTTTTTAATCTTTTCATATGGATATTGATGTTTTTATTTGTCTTAATTCTTTGCAATATCAACTCTTTTGGCAGAGCTCTGGGTCAAATCATGAGAGGACAGGACTCTACTTTCAAGCAGCCCTCAAGTTTCTTCACGGAGCATCTCTGTTGGAATCTGGTTATATCGAGAGTACCAACCACAATGATATGGTTCGGTCACGACAAACCTATAGTGAAACTGCTAAATTATGCGAGTAAGTTTGCATATATGCTGCCCTCTGAGTCTGTGGTTTATGCATTAACTTCAGATTTACTATAAATTTCATGATATTTAGAGTTTGGGAGTTCAAATCACAACTCATTTTGTCTCATCAGTTGTATTTACCATCATCCATGTCTGGAGGCTCCATAATTTTATACATTTTTATCTGTTTTCTTCTGTTTTGAAATGGTAACTGAAGTAATTCCTTCCAAACATGCGGTTGAAAATTTGATGCTAATCCACAAAAGACATACCCACCACCCTCTTTTTCTTTTTGGTTGTGGAACCCATCTTGACTATGCCTTCTTCCACGCTGGTGATCTTTGTTATTTAGTAAATTTATATCACTGCAAGTCTGCCCTCTGCTTCCTTCTTATCCATTTTTATGTTAATAGGTTTTGTGCCCATGAATATGAGAAATCCAAAGACATGGCTGCTGCGGCCCTGGCCTACAAATGCATGGAGGTGGCGTACATGAGGGTAGTTTATTCTTCACATGCCAGTGCTAGCAGAGATCGGCATGAGTTGCAGACGGCTCCCCAAGTGGTTCCTCTTGGTAATTAATACAAGTCATGATCTAGAAATATTTTTTATTTTTATTTTTTTTTCATGGGAGAGGCAGAAAAATTCTCAATAATAATAGCTAGACAATTTTTTTACATCTTTTGCTGCCCCATTTATTCAAATGTTTGTCTTCGTTTTGCTTGCCAGTTAATGGGAGCAGGCTTCTTGTAAACCTTATTCTTTTCTTTTTGGTTGATCTAACTTCATTCCTGTTCGTGCATTTTACCAGGTGAATCTCCATCTTCTTCTGCCTCTGATGTTGATAACTTGAACAACCACACAACAGTGGACAAGGTTGCCTTATCTAAGGGTGTTAGCTCCCCACAGGTTGCTGCAAACCATGTTATTGCTGCCCGAAATCGGCCCAACTTTGTGAGGCTCCTTAGTTTTGTGAGTACACAAACTTTGCCTAGAGATTTAACTTGTTAGCTATCATTTTTACCTGTTATAGAAATACTATGGAAAAAGAAAGTCGGGACTAATTTTGATAGGTATAACACTTTCACATATTGGGCGTCCTAAAATTTCGCATCTCTTTCTTTCATGTTTTAAGGAGGAAGCACGTGATTAAAACTATGTCCTATATGTTTGTGCAGCTGTAGTTTATCCTGTTAGGGCGTTTGGGAAGCGTGGTTAGAACCAATTTTGGTTGAAAACAATATAACATATTAGAGCTTTATACTGTAGCTACTTTTGTTTTTTTACTGTAACTGCCGAGAGTTTTACACTGTTGGTTAGAACCACTTGGTTTTAACTTAGAGCCAAACACCCTAGTTTACTTATTGATAACAGAATAAGATTGACTTTTTTAGAAATAAAATTCTGGCAACGTGTAGTTATGTAATTACTGCATAATTATTATGGTTGACTTGCATGCATATTATAATTAAATATATCAACAGGCACAGGATGTAAATTTTGCTATGGAAGCATCAAGAAAATCACGGAGTGCTTTTGCAGCTGCTGCTAATGCAAACAAGGCAGAGGCCAAATATGGGGAGGGTATCTCTTCCATTAAAACGGCCCTTGATTTTAATTTCCAGGATGTTGATGGATTACTACGTTTGGTACGGCTTGCCATGGAGGCTATTAGTCATTGAAGACTCCAAGTGGTTGTGGAAAATTTTGAACTCCAGGTTGCAAGATAGATTGGCGAAGCCTTGAGGATGCGATAAGAGGCTGACCTGATATCCCTGCTCGGTTACTGGATACTTTGTTTGGGCACTGTTTTCCGCAAAGGCTTGATTTATCTGTGTTCATAAAGTTTGTGATGATTTCTCAAGATCAGCGTTCTGGCATGCGCTACAGTTATTTCTCTATTTACTGGGAAGCATATGCTGTGACTGATTCTTCGAGAGAAGATTCTGAGCTCCTTGCCTATGGGCTGATCAACCTCATCAAGGAACTGAAGATTCTGTCAATGTAAATAAAAAATTCCAAAAAAATAAAAATAAAAAACCAACTCATTACGGGGTGGATATCTTTATCTGTTCTAGTGGCAACAACCCAACAACTGGGAGCTGCCTGCTGTCCATAAACCATTAGGCTTTACTTTTTATAGGAGAAATTCGCAGATATGTAAAGATGTCAATCTTAGGTGGGCAATTCCTTCCCCACCTTCCCCCCTCAAAACTACTTTCTATAATTTCTCATTGCCGTTTCGGTTACTATTTTAATCACTTCGTATGTTTCTTTTGCTGAGGTTATTTTTGTTTGTGTGTTTATGTGCAGGTCGTAATCTTCAGTCGTATTGCAGTTGAGAAATTATTTTCCTTCATTTTTATTGATTCAATTAGTTAATAAAGCAACACGAGTATAGGAGACGAATGATGCTGTAGTATGTTTAGCTACCGTTGCAGCTTACAGTGCTCAAGCTACGTACTCCTTGCAGGTTTGTAATTTGTTGCGCTCCCATTACTAAAGTTTATTAATTTAATAAATATCCTTTGTTAACTCGGTTTTTTCCCCTCTTGGCAGTTGTGTTCGTGTACATAAACAAGTTTATTGTATCCAGAGCTCAAGCTTCTCTACAAATGGGAGAGGAGTGGGAAATGATAGATTATCATTTTATACACTTCTATCGTTAATGTCTTAATCTGACAGGTAATGTGAAATAAAAAAAAAAAATAGTAGTTTTATAACTGTTGCTTTATTATTGTTATTTTTACTATTTTTATTTTCGTTAAATAATTTGAAGTGGGTTTGTTTGAAGGGCGGAAGTTTATTAGAGTACTCTTCGGGTGTTATCAATTAATGAGCATTAGTCTGTGATTGCAGGTTTCATTGACAATGGCGGCAAAGCTTGCATGTGATTAAGGTCGATTAGGTGACCTTGCAAATTTTCTTTTTGTTTGATGTTGATTGTGTCTTACGTCTACGGTAGCAATTCATTAACTGGGATTAATTTTCATCCCCGCCCCCTAATTTTATGCTGCCCCCTTTTTAATGTATGTCATATGGCACTAATAATTCATGTTTCACTTAATAAAATAGTGATTTTTTTTTTTTCCCCTTTTGAAGGGATAAGATAGTGATATTTTTGTTTCTGCAACTCATTTTTCCCTGATCTGATTATTTTTGTTCTTGCCAAGTCTTGAATGGATCAAGGACCAAAATCCATTCGACTGGATGTGACGTGCGTGCAATTTAGATTTTTAAGCACTATGGCTGAGGTTGAGAGTTCCATGTATTTTCTATTAATGCAAAACAACATGTTTTTTTTTTCTTTCTTTTTTTCCCTTCTTGAAACGACAGTGGTGCTCCGGACGACAAATAATACGTCTAGTCTTCGACCCCAGCCCAGAAGATTAGTATCTAAACAAGCGAGTTAGAATTTGGGGGAGTTTTTATAAATTCAAATCTTTTAAGAATATTTTTTAATAAATGTTCATGTGTTTATTTGTGACATAACTTAACATATAATATGAATAATAGTGTGGAATAAACTTTTCAAATATGATATAAATAAATACAATTTTTTATAGTGTGGTATAACATATAATTTTCTCCTATAATTTTATGGGCTAGGTAACAATTTTGCAAGAAAAAAAGGGGGTCATTTTCAATGCGTCGATATGTCACCTACATGCCATACCTTTCTTCCTTTGCAGACCTCTGAAGTTAAGAATCTAGCTTTCTCTATGTGTTGAGGTGTTGAGTTTTTCAGCCGGAGCCTGACGGACACCTTGAATGTATTACAAAGAGGGCTCTTGCTCAGGGATTTGCTTCTAATAAAGGAGCACATCCCCCAAGAGTTGAACCCGTTTTCTCTTAAATAAAAAGGTCTTAAGGCCTATCCCAGGTACCAATACAAAACTCAACACCTCAACACCATGTTTTACCAGTCCATCAAAATCGCCTGATTAGCCCATCTCATCAGAAAGTTACAAACAGCTAGCAAGAGCTTAACGAGTTAAAATGATTTTTAATTCTTTAATAAGTAATAAAAATGTTAGAATGACATTAACGGTGCCTCATTGAAACTCTGATACAAATTTGTTTTTTTTTTTAAAGTCATATTTTGCATAAGTTATGCCAACCAGGTCATGGTATAGTAGGCGAGTTGGACCACAGCTGCTTGTCCTCGACTGACTGCTAGCCTTAAGGCCATGGTATTCTCAATTTGACACAACTTTTTTTCCTTGCTCTTGAAACAGGCAACGGAAATTCTCACTACCTTTCCCCATGCGAAAGAACCCACAATTAGAGAGCTCCTCCCCTTGGCGTTTTGCCCGGAAAAACAGAACAGGCTGTCCGCCAAAAATTATGACGAGATGAGATAGCCAAAGGAGCACCAGAAGCTACTTTGATTCCATTAACATTCACTTCCTAACCCTTTCTTTGGGATAAATTTTGTATTAGAGAAACACCGATTAACTAGCCTGATAAATTTGGAACTCTTCGAGTGTAAAAGTTTCACAAATCTTGACAAGAAACCTGTATTCCGTTGAGTCACAAGCTTTGTGCATGTATGCATAGACCCTCAATGGAGAACCACCGTATCCAACAACTTCTTCAATCTATTGGCAAGCAGTTGGTGATCAATTTGCAGGACACATTGCACATACTCATCGGTCTGAATTTGTCAAAAGCAGGCACCGAAGATTTATTGACAAGCATACTGTTTATTAACATTTTCCTTCCTGAGAGAAACTTCGGGCAAACTGCACCACCTGATCCCAATAGGCCATCCATCATTCAAATGGTACCACCTAATATCACTAAGATTCCAATTTGTTGCACCAAAAGACAGCAAGGGATGGGTAAAATTTAATCGATGTACTCGAAAACAAGATAAACAGGGAAAAAGCATCATGAGGCGCCTGTCAACTTATGACAAATAGACAATAAGCATATATATATATATATATATATATATATATTTTGGGGAGAATTGGAGATAAGATTCAAGTGCACAAAAATGGCTTTTGAGTTGAATCGCACTAAAGTTGATTTCTGTTTCAAATCCTAGAAATAGTAAAACGGGCTGCACAAACATTTACAGCAGAATCTCTAACTCAGATGAATCTGCTAAGCCAATGCCGAACTTCATACGTCCATTTTGCTGGATCACGCCAAGTATCTAAAAGAGTTTGCATTATCTCTGTCTCTCTCTAAGTAGTCCCGAGTGATGAGATCTTCAATCCGCTTCTTGATTGCCTTGATATCAGGCTGTATGTTCCACGTAGAATATATAATCAGAAGAAAAAAATAAAATAGTAATAATAATAATAATAACAATGACAACAACAACAACAACAACAATAATAATAAAACTTGTTTCAGCTTTAATGAAACTCTAGACTTGGATCAGACTTGTTAAATCTTCTTCCTTAGATCATAATACTTGTCCTCTCTTTTCTGATAACAAAATTAGCATCTACCATGTGGGTTAAAGACCACCATATTTACTAAAGAATGTCAAAGGAAAACGAGAATTCTAAGTACATCATTTACATACTTTTTAAGCCAGAAGGAAAAGAGCAAGAATATGAAATACCTTGAACATACGGCCCAACTGCTCAACACACTCCATAACCAACTGCTGATGAGGCAAAACTTTCCGACTCTTCATGATGCGCACTATCGCAGCATCAATGGCATATCGCCTGTCTTTGTCAACATCTTCAATTACCTTCTTCCTTTCATCCACCGGTGGGAGGGGAATCTTAGGATGAATGAATTCATACAATCATCATCTTTCTTCAATAGAAAGAACAAAGAACACAAGGAAAAAAGAAAGGCAATGTATTTATTGAAAAAAGGGTACTTTTGAGGACATCTTATACCTTAATTCTCCTCAATTTGTCAGTGAACTTCGAGTTGAACTCAAAAACATCATTTTGCGATATAGTTTTAGTATTCGGCTCCTTATTGAGAATCTTATACTTTGCACATGACAGGGAGTGGAGTAATCTAACCAAGTCATCATGCGTTACATTTAATTGCGTCATTATCTCGGAATAGCTTAATCTATCAGCAGTATTGAACAGCAGAAGGGCAGCGGCCTGAAATTTTTCATCACCCCGGATTAAAACAGTCCAACAATATG
Organism: Artocarpus hirsutus; assembly: GCA_946598075.1. Lineage (NCBI taxonomy): Eukaryota > Viridiplantae > Streptophyta > Magnoliopsida > Rosales > Moraceae > Artocarpus > Artocarpus hirsutus. The sequence continues at coordinate 38,295 of CAMOHE010054448.1, read as the reverse complement.
CCCTCAACCTCCATGATACAACGAAAAAAGAAATTATACTGTACCTGACAGGTTGATACAACCAGTTCGACAGGTCTAGCATCAAATTTCCCACTTATGTTACAAGTACCCAAAGAGTAAATCCATGTAAGCTTTCTATGTTTAGTTTTAATTGCATAGAATTCCTTAAACACTTCAACACACTTTACCTGGAAAACAAAACATAAGCATCCAATAAAACAAGCTTGGGAAGACTCTCGTTATTCATAAGGTAATAAACGCACATATGTTCCAACTAGTACTAGAAAATAATACCATCTCTGCAGGAAGATTTGGGTCAAAAGACTTGTAACTTGGCCAGAATCCCGTCGTAAGAACAGTCACAGACAGATCAATCCCGAGAGATAAATGAGAATTCTCGCGAAGATAAACCTCGAAATTGTTCTGATGTTCCCGAGCTAATGTCAAATCAGTGACCTAGGAAACAAACATTGAAATAGAATACTCTTTAACTTATGCCACAATCATATAAAAGAACTAAAAATATAGGCCACGAAACCAAGGTAAGCGTACCATTCCCTCCATTTTTGAGGTAAACTGACCACCACATTGTTGCTTCAGCTTTGTTAAAATACATCTTTCATGTTCCTCACTAGCACTCCTATCAAAAAGGAGCCGGCGAGCAAGCTTTTTCCTACATATGTCAAATAATTGTACACAATAACAAGACAAAAGCTTCAGTCACTAATACATGCAAGTAGTTTAACGACCAGGTAATTCAATAAGAAAAAGGAATTACCTGTATAGGGTTAGAAAAGGAAAACACATAAATAACAAATTAGAAATTACCTGTAGAATTCTGCGAAAAGATCTTTGTCACTAATATATGCAAGTAGTTTAACTACCTGCAAATTCAATAAGAAACCTCAATGTTAGTAGTCTTAAATATATTAAAAATATAAAACTAGTACTGCAATAAAACCTGTATAAGGATACCTTCTCAAGCGTCTCTTCTATGGCCTCATCACTCAATTTCTCACTTGAACCCTTCTTGAGAATATTATCACAAAACGCCGCAAGTAGTTCAGCACTTGAAGTGCCAGCAACAGCTTTATTGCAGAATACCTCAAAAGCCTCTTTAAGAGCCTATTTGACAGCAAAAGTAGTACGCTTCGTACAAATCGACAAGGAAAACTTAAAAAGAGCAAAAATGAAATTTTAAGAGTTCTCGTGCTAACCTTGTGAAACAAAGAATGGTTTAGAAAACATTCATTCACATATGTCATGAACTTGTCATGCAGCTCAATTATTTTTCTGACGAGGACCTGAAAATTACAAATTCAAGTCAAGCTGCAAAACATTGGACCACACCTTAATAAACAACCATATAATGATATAAGCATGAATTTACCTGTTCCTGTGAGCCAGCCCCATTTGCCTACAAAAGCATCATTATCGAGAATAATCAGCCCATCAAATATATGAATCAAACAAGTAATAATAATAATTATTATTTTTGCTTACCAACTAGCCTTTGCTACGCTAGCCAAGACAATACACAAACAAGAAGAAATCATCTCAAGCACACCAAGCATCAAACGAAGAGTAATTATGCCAGATTAATGCTACACCACTACACAGTGTAGCATTTACTTTGAAAAATGTTTTCATTAAAACATCAAAAACAAGAGCACCAAATTCCATCACACAAGTTATTTACAAATAAATCTTAATAAATTCAAATGGCAAACAAGTCATCTCATATACAATTTTACTCTCCTGATAAGCTGCAAGACCTCTGATGCCATGGCCTAATCAATGTCAATAAATTTTTGCTTGGTATTAAGTGTCCAAGCTAAAACCCAAGATTGAATAGTATATATGGCGCAATACTACTGTTTATGTGAAATAACAAACGAAAAAGGCAAGCATAAGAAGTTTCTATGAGTGAAAAACATAAGTACAAACACAGCAGAAGTATAAGTCAACATACATACCTGGTTGGTGCAAGCATCTTCAGCCTGTTGGACTAATACTGAGCCTTCACCAGTAATATGCTGCCAAAAAAAAAAAAAAGAGCGGAGAAAGGGGGTTGTCATCAGAAGCATGAGTACCTAATTGGACAAAAGAACAGCTGAAAGAGGCTCCTGAAGGTCAAAAACATATTCTTAAGTTTCAAAACAGCTAACCTGTTTGAATACATTGGCAACAGGATCAAGGCCTTTTGGAATTTTATGGTAAAGTCTATACATTCTAGAAAGATCTTCCACCTAAAAATGACATTAACAAGTAGAGCATTGCATCATGGACATGTTCTGTGATGAAACCATGGCAAAACTCTTTCACAAAAAACTAAATACCTTATCATCTCGAAGCAAAGCACGGCATCCAGAATGTTCCTTCTCGAGCAATTGAGTTGCATAGACCACCAACAATTCATGTTGCACTTTCTATAAGAAAAAAGAAATGCAGTACTAAATAAGATGAAATTGAAGAAATATACATACATATCCCTTGAAAACTATGACTAGATACAACAGAATATTCAAGCATCTCAAGTCAAAACTTGTGAAAACTAGGGTATTATTGATGACATCTAGCTAGGCATTCAATAGTTTAAGGAGAAGACAAAAAAAATCCATATATACCGTTTGGGTAGCAATAGCATTGTTAATAACCTTGTAACACCAATTCACTAACCAACTTTCTCTGTGGTATTATGGGATATGGGAATTAGTCCATCAGACTAGATTCGTATTCATATTTTTTTTAAGATACGTGTATAATGGAGATCATCCACCATTCTCACAACAAAACATGGATAATAGGTAACTAACCTCAACTACCTTCTGCTCGCTGCTTGAGTGTAGGTAATGAGAAACTCTATCCTTCTCTCTTTTCAAGCATTCCTCAGCCTAGAAACCAAAATAGACATATTATACTCATGCAACCTCAGCCAAAAAAAAAAAAAAACACATACAAAATGTAAAAGGATTATAGAATGTATTTATTGCCTTCAACATGTAATCAGGACAAGAATCCTCCAAAATCCAGTTTGATGCTTTGCGAGAATAATATGCACCAGTATCTTCAAGCATCAGTGCCTCGAAGTCCTCTTCATAAGAATCCATTTGTCCCATCCCAATTTCGACAAATATGTCTATGACGTTCTTCAACAGTGCTCTGTCAATCTGCTCTCCCTCTCGTTCTTTGTCAATCTGATATACAATAACCGGCATTAAGTATTTAATGACAACATAATATAGATCCAAATAAGATGCCAATAGCAAGCATACCAAAACAATGACAGCATCTCTGGCCTTTGCATTTACCTCCCGATAAACCTGAAATCATGCAAATAAATACTTATAAAGCAGTAATTATAAAGCAGTAATTTGCTAGTCTATAAATGCACATAAATATACAATACCACAAGTAGGACTAATAACTACTAACCAGGTCCCTAAAGCAGGTGAGTCCAACTTCATTAAGAGCAGGAAGCGACCGTCGAGCAATAAAATAGCGATCAAGATAACAGAAGAAGCGCGAAAGCCATCTAACCATAACCTTATGATTCGCCCATCTTTTCACAAGTTCTCTCAGCATAAACTCATCATGCTTCTCCCTAAGGGAGGGCATTACCTAGACAAAGTAAACAAGATAGAAAAAAGAAATGCTTCCATAAGTGAGTCAAATTTTATGAAATTCATACTAGGGAAGTGAAAAGGTGATAAAGGTATTGAGTTCACATTTTCATGACAAAGAAGGGTTTCAATTGACCGGACAACGGCCTAGCCAATTAAATATGTAAGAAGCCATGATAAGAAACCATGGCATGTGAAAACCAAAAGGTGGCATCTCATATATTTATATTTGAAGTCTCATATCCAACACAAATCATGACACCCAGAATAAGTCCTCTAGGAAGCAAAGCAATCATATCAACAACTGCAGCGACAAATTCCATGCAAGTTGTACCAACAATCCTTGTCATGTACGTAACTAAAAACGATGCTGTCCAATCCTCACCGTTGTAGTGACATACTCTTCAAAAGCCTCACGGTATTTATCATAAAGCTGCTGAGAATAATCATGAGGGGGCTTTTGCGTACACATGTTATATATGGTACTGAACTCAGAATGAAGGAAAGATCATGGGAAAACATTCGTGTTCAAAATCAACATATATATATATATATATTATATAGATACACACACATATATATGTATATAATGTGGGGTATATGGCTCAAACTTTATCAAGGAGAAATGAAAACACCAGGGTTCCAAAACCCTAGAGGACACACGCACCCAACCACTTGAAGCAAACTCACCGAGTATATTAAATAAATTATACATACGTAAGAAAAGCAGGAAAACATATCAAAGGATACGTATAGAGCATCATATAGTCCGCTCCAGTGACAGGGGGCTCGGTTAATTCTTCTAGAATCCTCTTCAATTTTGTGATCCCTTTCTGCATATAAGCCCATCCTTCATCCAATTCAATGATTTTACGATCCATACCGCAAAATAGCTCTGCCAATACAGAGAGAATCTTTTACTAATTTAAGACAGTTCATGGCCAAATTTCATAAAACAAAACAAAAAAAAAAAAAAAAAAAAAAAAACAAAACAACCACAACAAAACAGAGACAGTTCAACAGAGACAGTTCGTAGCCTCTACTGAAAAAATTATAATAAATCTTTATGTCAGTCATAGAAAATTACTCATTAATCAACACGCAAAAAACCTAGTGATCAACAATTATCGCAACAAAGATGTAAGATTAAAGACTTGATAAACAAGTTTGCCATAACTCATTTGTATATTAAAAAAAAGACACCAAACAAACAAACAAACCCTAAGCGAACCATGAAAGCAGCTCTAAAAAAATACGCGACAACAATTACGAGAAGCCCTAGAAAATCAGTGATTTCAGGAAACGCCTATCCTCATCTACAGATTATTCGCGTGATGAAGAACAATGCGAGACCCTAAAAATGGAATCAACGCAAACAAAACCCATAAAAAAACATTGAAATCCATGGAAAACAAAAACAAATAATCGTAAAATCGCCAGCTTACCAGGGGAAAAAGCAAGAACAATGAGAATCAAGAAAAAGACACCACGAAATCAAGAAGGCTGGGCGTCAAATGCAGGGCGTTTGGGAATCTGAAAACACCAAAGAATGGAAACGAAAACAATCGACTGATAGCAATGATCACCGACTCCGAGAGCTTCGCTTTTCGCTGAAGCTCCGGAAAAAGCAGATGAAGAAGGAGGAGGAGGAAAGCGGATTTCCGGACCTGGAAATCACCGAAGACCAGAATGGAGAAGGCTGCGAATCAGGTGAGAGATTTTGTATATCCATATGGCAATTAAGGAGGAAATTTTTTTTCCTTTTTTTTTAATGGAAAAAAATTCTTTTTTTTTAAGGAGAGAAATTCTTTTTTTTTTTTTACTATTTATTATTATTTTTTATTATAAGTAAGGATTTTCTTGGTGCGGGGAAAAAAATAGGGTTTTCTTTGCATGGAGAATAGAGGATGAATAAGAGTTGTCTTATTTCTTTTTTATTTTTTATTTTTTTATTTTTGATGAAGATAATTTTCTTATTTATGTGTAATTTATATAATTTTTTAATCATTTAGAAATAATTTTAAAAAACAAGACGATTATTTTTTTTGGCTAATCAAAGTGAACAAGAGACATGAATTATAACTTCATTATCAAACTTTTCTTTTTGGGAAAATTCCTTATGTAACTTACCTATTTGATAAGAATGATTGTTTCGTTGCCGCGCCAGAACGCGCCTAAGTAGAGATGTCAAATAGGTTGGCTCAGCCCTATCTAGCCTATATAATTTAAACCTAAGTGTGCCTCGTACAATGCTTGAGTATTCCTATTTATTTGTTTTCCATGTTAGGCTCGACTCAATTAATTTTTGTAGCGTCAAGTCTAACTCATGACCCATTTATTAATAGGTCGTGCTCATAAAATGCTTGAGCCATGCTCATACCCGAATCGACGTTCATGCTTTTTGTTGTACTTTTTGTTTTTAATGTGCCTTTCTCATATCTAATGTTAAATTTATTTAAAAAAAAAACAAAATGAAAGCACTAAATCGTAACAAAAGAAAGTACATTATTGATAAAAAAAATCTTTTCTGAAAACGACGACATTGTAGAATCTTACACGATATAGTTTCTATTATTTAGTTTTTTATATAAATTGTTGAAATCCGAATATGTTAGCTGTCTTCTAAGTTCGAAATAATAGGGATAGGATGTTTTCTTGTTAAGATTTTCTGTTTCCACAAAATCAAGAAATCCTGTTTTTGTTCATTTAGAAGATATTTCAGTTATTAGGAGATTTATCTACTTTTTGTTATTATAAATAAGTTGTATACAGACCTTCAAGGTTAAGGGCCGAATAAAACAGTATTCCAAATCAGGGAATTCCTCTTATTTTCCTCATATTTCTCTGATTATCCTCATGTATCAGATAGGGTTTTCTAAAAGATAAAAAATTATGGGGAAAACTTCAAACATTGGTGATAAAGGGACCAATTCTACAGAGACCTTTTCCGAGCCTCTCATTGCCATTTCCGGCGTCAATGGAGGAGCAGATAACTCAGTCCTCAACATCACAGGACACAAACTTAATGGGAGAAATTACCTGCAGTGGTCACAGTCAATTATGATGTACATCTCAGGAAGAGGGAAGGATGACTACCTCACCGGAGAAAAGGAGATGCCACAAAAGGAAGACCCGAAGTTTAAAGTCTGGAGGTCAGAAAATAATATGGTTATGGCCTGGTTAATCAACTCTATGGAAAATGAGATTGGTCAAACATTTCTGTTTTATGGGACTATAAAAGAAATATGGGAAGCTGCCAAACAAACATACTTGGATAGTGAAAATACAGTAGAGTTATTTGAACTACACAATTCCTTGAGAGACTTGCGACAAGGAGACATGGAGGTCACACAATATTTCAACACATTAACAAGATATTGGCAACAGCTTGATGCTTTCGAAGAGCTACAATGGAGTTGTCCCGAAGATTGTACCCAATATAGGAAAATTGTTGATAGAGAAAGAATTTTTGCTTTTCTTGCAGGGCTTAACAAGAACCTGGATGAAGTTTGAGGTATAATACTTGCAACAAAACCTTTACCACTGATTCAGTAGGCATTCTCAGAAGTCAGACGCAAAGAAAGCAGGAAGAAGGTTATGATGAAAGAAACCAGCACACCTGCAGTCATGGAAGGATCTGCCTTAGTCAGCCACGGACAAAGTCAGTCAGGCCATCAAAATTTCAAAACCAAAGGAAAAAGGAGCACACCTTAGTGTGATCATTGTCACAAGCCAGGTCATGCAAGGTATACCTGCTGGAAAATTCATGGGAGACCTGCAAATATCAAGACGAATGGTGCTCGTGATCAGTCAACCAAATCAGACAAGAAAGGAAGGAGTTTTGTGGCAGCAGGAGAAGAACCATCAACGAAGGCTCTATTCAGCAAAGAGCAAATAAATTTACTACAAAAGATGTTCGGTCAGATCTCCACAAGTCAGTCCATAATAGGAACAGGGGCAGTAGCACAAAAAGGTAAATTCTCAAGTGCTTTGAGTGTGAAAATCGAGAGATTGAAGTCTTGGATTGTGGATTCTGGGGCTTCAGACTACATGACAGGTGGCAGGTCTTTATTCAAAACTTGTAGCTCTTGTTCTGAAGGCTTTAAGGTTTGGATTGCTGATGGTTCAGTTTCAACAGTTGCTGGTAAAGGATCTATTGAAATTTCAGAAAATCTGACACTTAATGCAGTTCTATTTGTCCTAAATTTGTACTATAACCTGCTCTCTATTAGTAAGCTTACTAAGGACAAGAATTGTATTACTAAATTCTCTCCTACATGCTGTGAATTTCAGGATTCAGATTCAGAGAGGACGATTGGCAATGCTAGGCAGTTTGAGGGTCTCTACTTTCTTAAAGCTAATGTCTGCAACAAAAAACAAGCTCTAAATGCAAGTTATGAATTCTTTCCTGCCCTAGTTTCATATTCAGATAGGAACTTTGTTATTAATAAAATTATGTTATGGCACTATAGATTAGGACATCCAAATTTCTAATATCAGAAACATTTGTTTCCTTCTTTGTTTAGAAATATTAATGTGAATGATCTTTATTGTGAAGTGTGTCAATTTTCCAAACATTGTCGAAACTCATATCCTCCTCAATTATATAAAGCATCACATCCTTTTTCTGTTATTCACAATGATATATGGGGTCCATCAAGAGTTAATAATATTTCAGTTGCTAGGTAGTTTATTTCATTTATAGACGATCAAACTAGGATTACTTGGTTGTTCTTAATGAAAGAAAAGTCTGAAGCATGTCCTCTCTTTAAAAACTTTCATTCTATGATTCAAACACAGTTCCAAACAAAAATTCAAATCCTTAGAACTGACAATGCTTGAGAATATTTCCATTCTCTCCTTGGATCATACCTGCTAGAACATGGGATAATTCATCATAGCTCGTGTGTTGATACACCCCAACAGAATAGGGTAGCTGAGAGAAAAAACAAACACCTCTTAGAGGCTGCCAGGTCACTAATGTTTACATCCAACGTCCCAAAGTATTTATGGGGGAAGCCGTACTCACTGCATCATATCTCATAAATAGAATGTCATCTCGGATTCTCAAGTTTCAAACTCCAGTGAAGTGCCTCAGCAAAATATTTCCTCAAACTTGAATTCTCTCCTCAATTCCTCTAAGGGTATTTGGATGCTCAGCCTTTGTCCATATTCATCAACAACATCGAAGTAAACTATATCCTAAGGCATTAAAATGTGTTTTCCTAGGGTATTCAGCCACTCAAAAAGGGTATAGATGCTATTCACCAACAACTAGGAAGATATATGTCTCCATGGATGTCACATTCTTCGAGCATCAACCATTTTATCCCAAAACACATATTCAGAAGGAGTTTCTGAGTCAAGATTAGTTTTGGGATCTCACTAGTCCAAATCAAAGTCAAGTAAACCGTGATGAATCCCAACTTGTCATCAATCCTCACACATCGTTATCCCTACCAAGTCCTAGTTTACCTTTGCCATCTCAATCATCTCTATCTCAACCAAGCCAAACTCAGCCAACATCTGAATCATAGACACAGTCTGAGAAATCACCAAAGCTTCAAGTCTACTTAAGGAGACGATGGCCTCAAAGGATCGAAACCCTCTCTCTTGCCCTGCAAAACCAAGAGTCCAACCCGAAACCAGAATCCTCTTCATCAGGTAATACAATTCTTGAATTATATCCTGAGAACACTATTGAGCTGGAACAACCTATTGCAGTGAGAAAAGGTGTTCGTTCTTGCACAAAACATCCCATCTATAATTTTGTAGCATATGAGAAGTTATCACCTAGCTACTCTGCCTTTGTGACTAACCTCTCTCGTGAAGACATACCTGGCAACATACATAAGGCTCTAAAACGACCATAATGGAGAATGTTGGTAAATGAAGAAATGTGGGCTCTTAAGCTTAATAAAACCTGGGAACTGTCTGAACTACCAACTGGGAAGCAACCTGTGGGATGTAAATGGATATTCACCATAAAATATAGAGCAGATGGAAGCATTGACAGGTATAAAGCTCGATTGGTAGCAAAGGGATTTACTCAGACTTATGATATGGACTATCAAGAAACGTTTGCACATGTTGCAAAGTTGAATATTGTTCGTGTTCTACTCTCCTTAGCTGTTAACCTAGATTGGCCTTTTCATCAATTGGATGTGAAAAACACGTTCCTCAATGGAGATTTAGAAGATGAGGTGTATATGGAAATTCCACCAGGTTTTAAGAGCTTAAAGAATGAAAATCTGGTGTGCAAACTTCATAAGTCTCCATATGGGCTCAAGCAATTAGCACGAGCTTGGTTTCATAGGTTCACAAAGGCAGTAAAAAGATATGGATATGTTCAGGGACAATCAGATCATACACTTTTTTTCAAGCACTCACCGGATAGAAAAATTTCAATTCTGATCGTGTATGTGGATGATATTATACTCTAAGGCAATCATATAGAAGAAATGGAGAGTTTAAAATCCTTCCTTTCTCATGAATTTAAGATCAAAGATCTGAAGGCACTTAAGTACTTTATTGGGATGGAAATCACAAGATCAAGGAAAGGAATTGCAGTGTCACAACGAAAGTATGTACTGGACTTACTAGAAGAAACTGGAATGCTAGGCTATAAACCTGTAGACACACCCATGGATGCAAACTACAAGATTGGCCTCAAAGAAGATAGTCCCTTAGCAGACAAAGGAAGGTACCAAAGACTGGTGGAAAAACTCATCTATTTGTCCCATACACGTCCTGACATTGCCTTTCTAGTGAGTGTTGTGAGTCAGTTTATGAACAATCCTACAGAGGAACACATGGAAGTTGTCTTTCGAATTCTCAAATATTTGAAGAAGAATCCAGGTAGAGGATTATATTTTAGGAAAGGAGAAAATAGGAAGATTGAAATATACACTGATGCAGATTAGGCTGGATCATTGACTGACCGGAGGTCTACTTCAGGGTATTGCACCTTTGTGTGGGGCAATCTAGTCATGTGGAGGAGTAAAAAGCAGTCCGTAGTTGCAAGAAGCAGTGCCGAGGCAGAGTTAAGAGCAATGGCACATGGTATCTATGAAGGGATGTGGCTGAAAAGACTACTACAAGAATTAAGAGTTCCCAAAGTGAAGAATCTAGAATTGTGTTGTGACAACCAAGCAGCGATCCAAAGTGCGAAAAACCCAGTTCACCATGATCGAACCAAACATGTGGAGATCGATCGACACTTCATCAAGGAGAAGATAGAAATTGGAGAGCTTCAAGTGACTTACACTTCCACCAGATTACAAACAGCTGATGTTCTTACAAAAGCACTGCACAAGACCAACTTTGAAGAAATGATTTCCAAGCTAGGCATGATTGACATCTACTGCCCAGCTCGAGGGGGAGTGTTGAAATCCGGATATGTTAGCTGTCTTCTAAGTTTGAAATAATAGGGATAGGATGTTTTTTTGTTAAGATTTTCTGTTTCCACAAAATCAGGAAATCCTGTTTTTGTTTATTTAGAAGATATTTCAGTTATTAGGAGATTTATCTACTTTTTGTTATTATAAATAAGTTGTATACAGACCTTCAAGGTTAAGGGCCGAATAAAATAGTATTCCAAATTAGGGAATTCTTCTTATTTTCCTCATATTTCTCTGATTATCCTCGTAAATCAAAGAGGGTAAATATATATTGGCGATTGACAATTTACTAACAACAAATAATCTATTTAATCTTTTTTCATTTTTTATCAAATCTATTAGAAATTTAGAACTTCCTAATAAAAAATATTTATAAAAATATAAAATATATTAGAAAAACTAGTTTTAAATTGTATATTTTAATCGTGCTTATAATTGACCCCAATCGTGCTTTTAACGTGCTAGTGCTTGCGCTCTTTGCTTGTGCCGAGCCCTCATTGTGCCATGGCCATAACATGCTTCGTGCCCAAAAGTTTTACTATGCGTAGCCCATTTAATAAGCAAGATGGGCTAGGCCTATTTAATAATGTGTCGTGTCATGTTATGCTTGCTTTTTAACGTGTCATGCTCGTGCCGACCCACTAGGCCCAGCCAGTTTTGACATTTCTAGCGCCAAGACTTTTGATTGCATGTGATTTTGAGGACGTTATGGTTCGATGTTGCTTTATAAAAAAGTTAAAAAAAAAGGTTAAAAAAAAAACTTCCTCTAAAAAGCTCAACAAATGTAAACCATCTTCACTTATATAATATTTTAGGAAAAAAATTTAAGAATAGGTTTTTTTTTTTTTTTTGTTTGCAAATTGAAGTACATAAAGCTTTCCAAAGTGAAGTAATTTATAAAATTTCTAATCATTCAACTCCTTATAAAGAAAAATAAAATAAATTTTAAAAGAAATAAAAAAAGCGATGTAAATTTTTTTTGCTAATCAACGCGAATAAGAGACATGAATTTCTAAGCTAGCGTTTGTATAATAAATTCATCACAAAAATTTTCTTTTAGGGAAAAGTTTTATGTAACTTCGCTCAAAAGGTATTCTCAAATAAATGACATATATATATATATATATATATATATATATGAAAAAGACTTTTTAGTTCAGTCGCACAAGAACACATCAAGACTTTTGATTGGCGTGATTTTGGAGAAGACTGTGGTTTAAATCCTACCTTTTAACAAAATAAAAAGGAAAAGTAAGAAACTTCCTCTAAAATGTTCAACAACTGAGTGCTATTTTCGCTTATATATTATTATCTTATGAAAGAAATTAAAAATATTGAATAAAAAATTGAAATTGCAACAAATGTTATATATTATAAACATATGATTGAGAATAATAATGATAGCAGGAATAATTCTTTGAGAGGAGAAGAGGTGCAATAAGATTTTAAAAATGTTGGGATTTTTTGCTAGACATGTATATCATAAAGAGTAAAAATGTAATATATTTTTTGAGATATTTTTATCAATAAAGAATTTATTTATTATTCATATATCAAATTGTTGTTTTCTTTACGTTCATATTTGTTAAATATATGATAAGTAAATAAAAGTATGAGACTATCGGTCTAAACCTTTTGAATCAAGCATACGATGGACAGATTATGCGAAAGACGTGATTCGAAAGATAACGGTCTAAATTACAAGATCCGCAATCAAGGAAATAAAGTTTGGTGCTTTAGTCATGGGGAGATGGTTTATCTTGGCCATCAGAGATGGACTTCGTGAATAGAAACATTGATACATTGTCATAGGTGACGATGTATTAGATCGGGACATAAAGTGTAACTGAATAGTGGGCCCGTTGTCATGGCTTATGTCTTTTGATGTACCAAATGGTGACGTCCACAATTTATGTTGGTACACATGCCAATACGTTAGAGACATGACTCTAGATAGTATAGACTTGTTATTTAAAGATACGGAATCCATAGCTCTCCTTTCGAAGTCAATGAATCCTCTCATATGCATTATCCTGTAATTAAAAAACTAGAGCGCTCAACCATTTGGATACATAGGTGTAACTGAATAGTATACTATCTTTGGATGGTAAGTTTTCTGATAGTGAGATAATGGAACGTAAAAGAAAAATAATCGAGAATGTAAGACAGAATTTATCCTTAAGCCGACTATGCATATCCTATAAGGATACGATATATTATGATATGTGATGGAGACTTAGCTATTCAGGCTTCATAATTCTATATAATTCGAGAGTGCAGCTTTAAGCATTTAGTGGAGTAGTGTTAGAGTTGATAATTATGAAATGTATATATTGGATATTGGGTTTCATAATTATCGGGAGCTTGAATTACATAGGTACATCAAGCCCCATTTGTTAGGTCATAATATATCCTGTAACGATACAGCGTGCTTTTCTAATAAATTGATGACTTATATTAAATTATCAGATTGGTTGAAATTCGATAAGATCAGAAAATTCATGTCTATTTATCGGTTGAGTTAATTTTTGTGTAAATTAATTGAAGATAAACTTGTTGAATTATTAGGAATATTTATTTTTTTAGAGAATATCTAGATATTATTGTTTTAATCAGATAACTTTTCTATTGGTTATTTGAATTAAAACGAATTCTTTATGCAAAGAATCTGGGGTGGAAAATAAAAGATTCGCAAGGATCATTTATCGTAAGTTCGGCTTGTCGATGGAATAAAAACGCGTGATCAGATTATCTTTAGGTTTGTAGGCCGATCTGCCAGTTTGGTCTGCCGACCGAATGATAATCTGATTACGTGTTTTTACGTGATTCTATCAGATATTGATCTAGACTTGAATTTTTGAGGCTTTTTCTAATAAGAACCAACCCCTAGGTCCAACCTCTATAAATAAGGAGCGAGACTCATAAGTTATTTAGATTAGTTGAGAGATCAAAGTGAGCACTCTATTCTATAAGTCTCTGAAACTTCCCTGAAGAGCTATTGTCTACAAATCATAAATTTTAGTTCTAGGTATTTCTCAATTGGTTGGAAGGAGAGTCACCAGGGAAGAGTTGTATGACATGCGCTCGCACGCATTCCAATCGTTGATAGAGAATAACAAAGAAGAACAATTAGTTGAGGCTCTTCTGGAACGCCGTTCTCTTCATTCATTGCAAGAGCTTTCAACATACAAAGTTAGTAAGATCTAGTTAATTTATGCATATAACGTGTCAAATTTGTGTTTTAGAAAATACTTTAGTATAAAAAATTTTAAAATTTCCACTACGTACTATTTTCAAACTTTTTTTTTTTTGTAAAATATGGTATCAATTTTTAAATAAAATATGCTATCAATTTCGTATGATAAAAATTATGTTATTAATTTTTATTTACCTATTAAAATGTGTAATTTCTCTCATTTTCTCAAAAATTTATTTGCTTATAAGACAAATTTTATTAGTATTTAGAAATCAAGTCCAAATCTGATTGAATAATTATTAAATTATCAAGGGCATAAATGTCTAGATAATTGTGTTTTAAGTCAAAACCGTAAAATCATGTGTAACCAAAATTCTCGCTGAGCAAGGCTTGTGTTTTTGTATTGATATATGTAGTGAGTAACCATAGATTTTAGGCCTAAAAGAGTAAAATTTTCTGAGATCCATTGAGGGCCAAGTGGTCATTTTTTGCTATGAGAGTAAAATGGTTAAAATGGACATCAAGCATTACGTTTTAGCCTTCTGTCCTTTGGAGTGGGTTGTACCTTCTAAGAAATAATTCAATATCATAAGATAGATTATCCAAAACCTGCTAAGGATGAATCGATCATTTTGCATCCTGAGGGTGAAAATGTCAAACTAAGGTAAGGTTTCAAGTCTTTGCCTAAATATTCGAAGATTAGAAAATAATTCTATGAAGATCATTAAATCACTGCTCGTAATTGAATTAATTATTAAACAAAAGTAGGTGAGATAATTAACTTATGAAAGAGAGTAATGTTGTCCTTGAGTAAATGTATATAATATTTCTTTTATTAAAGTATACAAATTTAGAATATCCAATAGATCAAAGGACTTATACTCTTCGTGGATATATTCTTATGAAGGAATAAATTAGTGAGAACAGCCTAAGTCGAGAAAACTAGATTTGGATCAAGCTAAGTATCAAACTTCACTTACTTCATGAAGAAAATGGTTTTCATATACTCGATACATGTTTCAAATATATTTGTATTTTTATGTTTATTATTTTAAATACCAAGTTATGATATAAAGTATATTACACATTTGTTATGTTTATTATTTAAATCCAAGTCATAGCATATAGTATGTTAACAAGTTTATAAGATTGGTAAACTAATGATAAGATAATTTAAGTGTCGTACTAACTTTTACTCAAGTAAGGATTACAAGTCTCCTAACCTAAGAGGAGCATCAAGTTAAGTTAATATACAATCTCGATGTTTAATGATCACATGCACTCAATGCGAATGCTTAGGCCCGTAGTTTAAATAAGTTACGAATAGTAATAAAATGTTCATAATTAAGCACAATTGGAATGATGTATCGTATCATTGTTGGTATTTCTTTATAAATGTTTTGTAAGAAATGATTTGAACTTGTTGAGTGAATGCTCATTTACTTCTTTCATATTGTAGGGAATCTTACCTAGAGGGCGGTATGAATTATTGATGGGCATGGCATAACGGTGAAATAGATGTGAATGACAGGTTATAGATACCGTTACAGTTTATTTTTTTACATTCTATTCAAGCAAGTTTAAGACTAAGAATTTCATATAATGTATTTAATCAAATAATCGTTACTTGTTTAAAATTTTCCTTTTTGTTCATGAGTTTGAATGGATGCAAAATTAAGTAGGTTATGTAAAAAAGGCAGACCAAACTATATTGCCTAAGGAGGATGGGACTTAAGAATGTCCGATGTGACTCCCAATCTTTCCCCAGAACCCAATTAATGGAGCACTGTTCATCTTTTGAACTCTATGGGGACTTGTTTCGAATGGATTTTATGTATGCTAAACATATGGGATGTTTTAAAGTTAAGAATAGTTATACTAGATCTTTTGTGATTTAAGATTTTTTAGATTCATTTCAAAATAATAATAAAAAAGACTAGTATGGTATTCTACATAACATATGTGAAAAATATTTCAAGCTACGAGAAAAAGTGTTTTTCAGTACACCTTTCGAAAAAAAATCCCTGAAATTTTAAGCTCTAAAATTATGACAAGTTTTCTAAGAAGGTTTGAATGTAAATTTTTTAAGGGCTCAATTAGACGGATTGTTACATATAATATCTACATGTAAATACTGTATTTCCCAGTTGCTAGTGAGGTAGCTGGCTTTTTGTATTTATATGTAAATATTGTTTTTCTCGCTACCGGTGAAGTCGTCAATACTAGTGTTGTCTAGTGACGTTATTGATAAATTTTTGTATTACATGTATATACAATATTTACAAGTAAATATTGTATTTTCCAGCCGTAGTTGGTGCCGACGAGGAAGGAAAAACGTAGATAGGAGAAAAATGTAAGGATATTTTGGGTTTTTATTATCAGTTTCCTAGGAGATAGATCCAATTATATGTTGCACATTTGAAAAGCATATGACGTCATTTACTAATTCCTTATCCAAATATATTATTTGGCCCTTAAACACTCCTCTTCTTTGAAGTTAATTTGATAGCATCGATAATATAGATCATAACACGACAACACAACTCAAAAACGATAATAATTTCATGGGCTAAGGTTGAAGAAAAAAGAGTGCAAATCAAATTTTGGTCGACTTGAAATTTACACAAAAAAGGGGTTAATTTAGAGTTGAATCCGTCTAACCTGAACATGACACGAAATTTGTGAAAAATATTTTAAAAATATATTTTACATCTTATATTTTAAAGTTTGTTATGAACTTGTAATTTTATGATAGTTGTTCTAATAATTGTATGCTTCAGTTTGCTTAATTTTAATAGATGGTATCATATTTTAGTAGGTTATCACTTTTTAGTTCTTATAATATGTTAAAAAAATTAATAAAAATAAAGAATTCTCGTGTTAGTTTTGGGTTTGTTTGTCAAATTTATGTCACAAGTCAATTTCGAGTCGTATCGTATCAACACATAAAGTAGCCATGTCATGTTCACGTACAGTTTTCGAAAAAATTATATCACGAGTCAGGTTTGAATTGATTGAAAATAAGAAAAAAAAGACCAAAACATGACATGAACATGACTTGTGACACAAATTGCCACCTTTATAATTTGATACTCGTAGAAATTATAAGTAATAAACTCTAGTTACACGCAATTATAGCTTTTACAACCTTTAAATCTAACTCCTCTCCAAATATAATATTGATCAACTATTATTTTTTTAAAAGTCTATTCATTTTTTTAATACATGCTTGAGCAATTTCCAGCCCTATACAAAAATTTTAATAAGGGTCTTTTTCTATGTTAGAGAAAAAATATTTAAAATTATTAAAAAATCAATTGCACATATTTAAAATGTAGAGTGTGGTTTTTATTATAATATTTTCAATCATAAAATTTAAATTGTTACGATAGTTCAAAGTGACTAATTAAGAAAGTATTTGTAAATTAATAAGAATTTTGATTTGTAATATACTCTAACATATAAAAGCTTTATTGATAATAATTGAAATTTAAGGTTGAATTTTTTTTCCAAGGTTGGAACTTGTTTTCAAGTACTCCACCTACTTTTGCTTATTTTATTATAGGCTCTAGAGTCACATTCTTGTAATTCACTCAACCGTAATTGGCGCGCGTGCATTCCATTCCCACTTGCGACGCTTGGGCTATACTCGCCTGCCCCGCGTCTATCCTACTCGCAATTTTTCGTCTTCTCCCGTAGTTTTCCTTTTCTTCCTCCGAATTGCCAAACCCTAATCCCCGGTTATACGTGAAAGAATTCGAAGATTACGCGTTCGCTATAGGTTTTAATGCCCGCTACGCTTTTCCCTACTGTTCCCAGGTTCGGAAATTCGAGCTTCGAGTTCGGCCATGAAGTTCTTGAAGGAGGATTTCTCGGAGTTGCAGATCGGGACCTCCGCGGAGTCGCTGCAGAAGTCCCTCGACGCGCAGAGAGAGCTTTTTCACAGCCAGATCGACCAGCTTCAGAGAATCGTCGTCACGCAATGCAAGCTCACTGGCGTCAATCCGCTATCCCAAGAAATGGTGCGCTTTTTTTTTTTTTTTTTTTTTGTAATTTTCTGTCTCCCGTTTGTTTGCCGAGAAACAGTAGGAAAAAAGATTAATTGACATGAAAAGTTTAGTTTACTGTTCCTTTTTCTGCCTGAATTGAACGAAGAAGAGTAAGGAGTAGGAGATTTCTACAAAAACCGAAGTTTTCAGCTGGTGTAATTAAGCTTTTGGGGGGCGTTCGATTGGTTTTTACTTTTTGCACATGCAACATGTCCTTGATATGTTCAATTGCGAGGTGTAAACCCTAGTGTTAGCCATTAGCGGAATCTCCTATGCATGCTATTAATAATTCCCCTATCTATTCATTCGATAATCCCCTGGAGTTTAATGATATTAGAGGATGATCTAAAATTGCACTGGAAAGTTTTATGATTTATCTTGATTAATTGGAAGTTTGGAACATAAATGGGCCTGCATTGTGATTTATTGCAAGCAACTCTTTACCCGCTACACTGTCAATTATTCCATTTTTATCATTCACCACGTACATTATCATGATGATTTAGGTAATAAAATAACATGTTTTTATTATTGTGTATGTCCGCAGGCAGCTGGTGCACTTTCAATAAAAATTGGTAAGTAATGGTAATGGAAGTTTTATTTACAATTAATACATTTTCTTTTGTGCGTGTGTTTCATTTGGTTGTTGACCGTTTGCAGGAAAAAGGCCTAGAGATTTGCTAAACCCCAAAGCTTTAAAGTATATGCAATCTGTTTTCTCCATTAAAGATGCAACTAGCAAGAAGGAATGTCGTGAGACTAGTGCTCTTTTTGGTGTCACTGTCACGCAGGTTTTTCTTTTTCGATCAGTAACTTTTTTCCCCCTCTCACTTTCTTTTCAAGTTCTTAACTTGCACCTTTGTAAAGTTATTGCTCACGTGTTTTCTTGATTTGTAGGTTCGTGAATTTTTTGCCAGTCAACGTTCAAGAGTCCGGAAATTTGTTCGTTTGTCGAGGGAAAAAGCAATCAAATCCAGTGCAAGTTCAGAACTGCATGATGGGGTTCCAACAAGCTTTGATCCATTAGTACCTATTGATCTAGTTCCCTTAAATACTATTGGTCCCACTAATGTTGACGAAACATGTTCTTGCTCAACCAAAGATGATACTCTACCTGGCATAGATGCATTAGATAAGCAATTTGTTGAGAATATTTTCAGTTTGATGCGAAAGGAAGAAACATTCTCTGGGCAGGTCAAACTGATGGAGTGGATTTTGCGGATACAAAATTCTGCAGTATTATGTTGGTACTTATCGTCTATCACATCACAATATAAGATCAATATAAGATTTTAGTTATGTTGCCGTACTGTGTTACCATCTTGTTGTACGCATGCAGGTTCTTAAACAAGGGCGGTATGATGGTTTTAGCAACATGGTTGAGTCAAGCAGCTGCTGAAGAACAAACAAGTGTTCTTCTTGTCATCTTAAATGTATGTTGGAAATTTGTGTCGTGAGCTGTCTATATCCTTTATGAATATCTCTTACCATTTCAATGATTAAATACTGTTCAGGTACTTTGCCATTTGCCTTTACACAAAGCTCTTCCTGTGCATATGTCAGCCATACTACAAAGTGTCAACAGATTGCGGTTTTACAGGACTTCAGGTGTGCTTTACTTCAGAAACCCAGTTTTTTGCTCTCTTTCTACGTCAAGTTCCTTTTTCTTTGCTTTTCATGCATGGAATTTTAGCCTTGAGGTGACATTAAACATCTTTGTAGGCAGATATTTTCTGTTCATTCTTTTCTGATGCTTTCAAGTATCTCTTGGATAAATAACTAAACCTTTTTTGCTTAAGCCGTGTCTGTGTGAAAAATTTGAATCTCATTTATCTGATTTGAAGATCAGACATATCAAACAGGGCAAGGGTTTTGTTATCGAAATGGAGCAAGTTATTGGCAAGAAGTGAAACCATGAAAGAACTGAATGGCGTAAAATCATCTGGTGATGTACAACAAGAATTAATCCTGAAGAACAGGCAAGTTTTTAACTTAAGTTTCCATACACCCAAGGATTCACAGATCAGCTTTTTAGCTGATGATGTTTAATCACATGCAGTTTAAATGACGTTATTGCTGATGAATCATGGCAGTCAAATATAGATACCACTGTAAGTGCTCAAATTTAATTATATTTAAGACTCGTTTTATCTAACTACAAGTTGCACAATTTATCCAAGTGTTTCTTCTCTCTGTGCAGGAAAAGTTTCTTGATAATTCAGAAAATTTCAGGTATGCAGGTTTTTGTTCTGAGATAATATTTGGCTTGGGTGCAATTGTTTTTGGCTGCTGAGGTTTTATTTATAACATGCGCTTCTAGGATATCGGAGACCACTCAGGCACTGAAACTACTGCCGGCATCTTCAGATGATTCAAATAAGAAGCATATCCTAGGCGTATCTTCATCCCGTATCCTTAAAGATTGTTATACTTTGTGTTATTCTTAGTTCTTTTCAATTACAATTTATTATTATTGAGGTATGTAAATATTTTCTAATATTGGTGTAATTAGAACCTAAACAGCTTTTAAAGAAAAGGTAGAAGACAATCTTAACAGCTTTTAAAAAAAAAGGTAAAAGACAATCTTAGCTATTTATAAAATGTGGTTTCTTGTCAAGGGTGAATCATTCATTTTGCAGTTATCATGGTTTTTAGTTATGTTTCTACTTAGAATACTAGACATCATTTTCTTAACTATTTAACAGAAATTCGAGAACGCAGAAAAGTTCAGTTAGTGGAACAACCTGGCCAGAAAACTGCTGGGAGAAGTCCACAGGCTACTAGAGCTGCACCATTGAATCAGAGCAGACCAATGTCTGCTGATGATATCCAAAAGGCAAAACTGCGTGCACAATTCATGCAGAGCAAATACAAAAAAGCTATGTCATCTAATGAAAATAAAGAAGTGAAAACTGAAGGACTTAAACCCTTGACCTCTCCTCCCAGCATTTTGCCTTCAGTGTTTAAAGTTCCGGTTCGACTGATTGTTGAGGAACACAAGAAACCTGTGGCACTTCCCATGAAAGCTCCTAATATGCCAGAGGCTTCTGTTGATTCAAAGCCAAGAGTAGATTTGAAGGAGCCATTGTGGGAGAAGTGCAGGAGGGTCCAAATTTTTTGGCAGACACCTCCAGGTACATTTTCTTTTTTGTGGATTATCATTTGTACACTTGAATTTTTGCATGTGGTGTCACACTGTAGAAATTATAGAGGTTTGCAGAAGAAAAATTTTGAAGTACCCTGGATTTTTATAGCTTTTGAGAAGAGTTTCTTTAACGTTATCAGTGTATTGATAGAGGGAGATCTGACCAACTGGATGCTGTAACCTCTTTTGCATGAACTGAATGGATCACATACTTATTGCATGTTCTTTTGAGACTTGGATGGATCGTGAATGTTTAACACAATATGGCTGTCTTTGTTTCAATTAGATTGCCATGATTTAATGACACTTACTTTTAGATTTCCCTTTTACTGTCTGAATACCATGCTTTAGAACTTTAGGCTTTCGTCAAGTTTGAATTATAATTATTTTGCATTAGTTTATACGACCATGATTGAGATCTTAATTTCTCCTTTCGGAGATTCTTTTTTTCCTGCCAAACTGATCATAAGTTCTACTCAAGTTTCAGGGGAAAAGTATTATTCTTTAGCAGTTGCATGAGTCTAACGGTTTACTCCTTAGACAATTGGGTTAGGGAGTGAGACAAAATTGAGACATATGATCCTATGTATGTTGCATATTTAAGACACAGCAGTTTGTTAGGACAACGTCATGTATTTGAAGTTGACAATGGCTGGACATTTGAAAGAATGGCGACTAAGAAATGCTATGTTTCTGTTGTGTTTCCAAAGCATATAATTTAATTTTTCCCCGACATCTTCAAATTTTTAGGCATGACTGCATTTCTATTTTGCCCTGTCCTTGCAGCCAATCATTATTTGGGTTGAATAAGAATGGCGACGGAGAAATTTTATGTTTCTGTTGTGTTTCCAAAGCATATAATTTAATTTTTCCCCGACATTAAAAGCATCTCCCTTCAAATTTTTAGGCATGACCGCATTTCTCTTTTGCCCTTTCCTTGCAGCCAATCATTATTTGGGTTGAATGTCTTTCGTTTATAATTGAATTAATAGTAAAAAAATGGAATAAAACTTGAAATTAGTTCTCTTTTTCAGCCATAGGTTTTGTCAAAGACACCTACCGCTTTATTCCTCAATTTAAGAATGCAAGCAATGGTTGTGTCACTGGGTCTAAAAAGTTTTGTTGTTGTCTCATCTCTGGATCCAAATCACGCGGTACTTAGCAAAAAAGGGGAAAAAAATAATCATGCAATGGTTGTATTGGAAGCAAGTCCCATTGACACGTTCTGTAAACAAAGACCAGAAGTTCTATGAAGCAAGCAAAGTGAAATGAGAGTATTTATTCAGGACTTGTAAGAATTAAGTAACGGGTTTTGAGTGGATGGCGTACTCCCCTGTGGGTGTACAAGTACGAAGTATGAACTTGAATCCCACTCTAGTTGAAACTAGTAGCCAAGTTTTAAATTTTCTAGTTGCCAGGAAGATTTTTTTTTTTACAAATTTGAAATTTTGAATGGCTATCCAATTAATTTTGGTCCTTTTCATCTCATAATATATAATATTCCTAGTATCATCAAAAAAATAATTGTGGATGAGGCAGCTAGTATTGTTCAATAACATTCTCAGAGATCAGCCTTTCACGCCGTTTTCCTTGCTGCAGAAGTAAAACTCAGTCATTTATGGAGGGTCAGTACCGGTGAGAATAGTAAAG
>CAMOHE010054448.1:4283-15212 GCA_946598075.1 Artocarpus hirsutus | reverse complement strand
TGTTTCTGTTGTGTTTCCAAAGCATATAATTTAATTTTTCCCCGACATTAAAAGCATCTCCCTTCAAATTTTTAGGCATGACCGCATTTCTCTTTTGCCCTTTCCTTGCAGCCAATCATTATTTGGGTTGAATGTCTTTCGTTTATAATTGAATTAATAGTAAAAAAATGGAATAAAACTTGAAATTAGTTCTCTTTTTCAGCCATAGGTTTTGTCAAAGACACCTACCGCTTTATTCCTCAATTTAAGAATGCAAGCAATGGTTGTGTCACTGGGTCTAAAAAGTTTTGTTGTTGTCTCATCTCTGGATCCAAATCACGCGGTACTTAGCAAAAAAGGGGAAAAAAATAATCATGCAATGGTTGTATTGGAAGCAAGTCCCATTGACACGTTCTGTAAACAAAGACCAGAAGTTCTATGAAGCAAGCAAAGTGAAATGAGAGTATTTATTCAGGACTTGTAAGAATTAAGTAACGGGTTTTGAGTGGATGGCGTACTCCCCTGTGGGTGTACAAGTACGAAGTATGAACTTGAATCCCACTCTAGTTGAAACTAGTAGCCAAGTTTTAAATTTTCTAGTTGCCAGGAAGATTTTTTTTTTTACAAATTTGAAATTTTGAATGGCTATCCAATTAATTTTGGTCCTTTTCATCTCATAATATATAATATTCCTAGTATCATCAAAAAAATAATTGTGGATGAGGCAGCTAGTATTGTTCAATAACATTCTCAGAGATCAGCCTTTCACGCCGTTTTCCTTGCTGCAGAAGTAAAACTCAGTCATTTATGGAGGGTCAGTACCGGTGAGAATAGTAAAGAGGTGGAAGTCCAGAAAAACAGAAACCGCCGTGAGAAGGAGACTGTATACTGGACGATCCAGGAGATACCATCAAACCCAAAGGAGCCGTGGGACCTGGAGATGGACTTTGATGATACGTTGACCCCTGTAATCCCAATAGAGCAGTCGCCTGATGCCGACGGCACAGAAACACAGGCGGTGCCTAATCATGGTGTAAATAATGCAGCAACACATGTTGTTCCTAGCCAAAGTGCAGATGGTTCTGTTTCTACTTTGCAAGTCGGAAATCTGAGCACAGCTGAACCAGATCTAGAGTTGCTTGCTGTGCTACTTAAGAACCCGGAATTGGTATTTGCATTGACTTCGGGTCAAGCTGCCAACTTATCAAGTGAGGATACTGTGAAACTGCTTGATTTGATTAAGGCTGGTGGGGCTGGTAGTACCAGTAGTTTCAATGGGATAAATAAACAAGTGGAAGAGAAGGTCGAAGTTTCACTTCCATCCCCAACTCCTCCAAGCAATCCCGGAACGGTGCGTCACTTTGGCCCAATGTGCAACTTTTGCTGGATATATTAAAACGTGTATAGCCAGTTTTTTCACCGGCAATATGAGTGGCTCTCCAAGCCTTTGTTTGTGCTACCCTGCATGATAGTTTTCCTTTTTCTTTTTCCTTTTTTTTCCTCCTTTCTTTTTTCTAA
Organism: Artocarpus hirsutus; assembly: GCA_946598075.1. Taxonomy (NCBI): domain Eukaryota; kingdom Viridiplantae; phylum Streptophyta; class Magnoliopsida; order Rosales; family Moraceae; genus Artocarpus; species Artocarpus hirsutus. The sequence continues at coordinate 13,715 of CAMOHE010054448.1, read as the reverse complement.
TGGGAAGGTATGGCTGAGGGGGCACCAAAAAAAAAAAAAAAAAAAAAAAAATAATAATAATAAAGAAAGAAAGAAAAAAGACAGAGAAGAAAAAGTAAATGAAAAATCTATTGAGTGGAAATTTAACAACCCCATGTTATGCAGTTGGATTGTGGTTGGGATCTCCGCTCTCCATTATTGGGATGATCGCAGATGCAATTTTTGTGCTTGTGCTGGTTAGATGGATAGTGGACTAAACAAGTATAAATGTTGCTCGCCTGGTCCATGACCAGACTAACAAACAAAATAACGAATGCTAAGTTTGAGATGAAAAGATGATACTGTGATGTAACTCGAGATAATACTTGATTAAAGTGATGACTATGCATGCCATCTCTGATGATTTGCTTTTCTCTTTTCAAAATTTTGCAGAGTGGGTGGAGACTGGAAGCAGCTAGGAATCCATTTTCACTAGTCAACAGAGTGGCCGAAAGTTCGCCATTGGTCACTGCCGCTGAGTTGGTCGTGCCGCAAATGTCGGCACCTTACATTGCGCCGCCACAACAACCGGCTACCACTTCACCAGCAATACATCAATACTCACTGCCCCAAGTACCTGAAAAATACGCTTCTTTACATCACAATTCCCTAAACAGCTCTTCCACTCTACAAACGAATTCCTACCTCGTTAGCGCACAACCTTTGCATAACTTTCACCCTTCACTGCGGGTTGAGAGCGCAAGTGACATTAAATCGGCACATATATCAACTAACGCATATAATGCAGAGGAAAGACGTCACATTGCAATCCCGCCAACCCCTTTGGTTCCAATACTGGCACGGCCGCAGACACATCAACAATCACTGCAGCACCATCACCATCACCAACACCACCACCACCAACAACAACAGCCAATTCATTCTGAATCATATCTGCCTGCACCCGCATACTCCAAAGAAATAGGAAAGCCTAGTTATGTGCCTGATTCTTGGAGAAGCAGGCCGGGTTTGCCTTCGAATTACAATCCGCATTTAGCAAACCAAAACGATAGTTACGATGCGTCTCCGTTTGGAGGTCCTGTGCAGCCTCCTCAGAGTCAGTGGGAAGGGAGTAATGTGTATGCGGAGGGAGAGGAATTTGAGTCGTGGAGTCCAGACAATAGTCCAGCTAGAAACCGTGAGTATGTGATGGGAAGAAACTCCCCAGAACCCAGAATAAATCCTGGACGGGGCTACAGGCCTGGTCAGTCAAGGATGAGGCATTCCTCTGGGTACAGAGATCATAATAGGCATGGAAACAGAAGGTGGCGTGACCGGAGACGATGATTTGTACTGGACTCGGGGTGGGGTTTGCCAGATTTTGTTCATTCATGGTATAAATCGAAATTTGTTAATAATGGGTTTTGTTCATGATGTGGCAGAGATTAAGAATTGAGAGTTTTAGTCTCTGTCCTGGAATGGGTATATTGAGGTGGAGATTGTTGAAATCACTGGATTACTTCCATTAGCGACCATTGGAGAGTTCATAACTCGATTATTAACTTGACTAAAAAAAAAATCTCTTCATTTGTATTTTTGTCTTCCTAAAACAATTTAAAGCTCCGGTTGTACTTGGTTTGAGTGTAGATCTGTTGATTTATTTTTCTGTCCTTTTGGCTATCTTATTTATTTTTTATTTGACATATCATTTAAACTTAACAACTTAAATTAATAATCAATTCACTTGTGTCAAAAATTAATTGTTGAGACAGTAAGGGGACAAAAATATAAGACAATAAATCTTATTCACTTGGTTTGTAGTTTGCCTTCTTTAGCAAATAGCTAGCGAACGTGACATGCGGAACAATTGAAAAGGTACGTTAAAACAACCGCGCGGGCAAGCGACCGACTATCATTTTTTTCTTCAAATTTTTTTGAAATGTTGAACAGCAATGAATCAAAACCAACAAATAAAATAATGTCTAGACCATTAGTAATAAAATACTTCTCTTAACAGAAGGATTGGCTAGTGTTGTTGAAACAAAACTTGGGGGTTAAATTTGGTGCACCCTGAATTTTTAATGTTCGTAGTGCTTGGTAATTTAGACTTCAAACTTCCAATATTAGCAAATAAGACCTCAGATTTTAGAATTTGTTGCAATTATAGTCCAATAACTAATTGATGTTAATTAATGAGTGATAATTGCCTAAGACTTACACACATGCACCCTAAACTTTTTGTTGGTTGGCAAGTTACTCTAAACAATTTAAATTTTGGCATTTCAAGCCCTAATTATCTTTCATTAATTGACCTCATTATTAATTAGACTGTAGTGTTAAAAATTGTGTAAACTTTAGGGTCTTAAATGTCAAAATTAAAAATTTTAGATGCATGTGCAAGTAAATATAAGTTCAAGATGCATAGCAGTTAAAAAAAAAAAGTTCAAGATGCATGACTGCAATTAAACTTAATTTTCATACTACAAGTGTAGGGTTTCTTGGCTAGCTTCTGATTTGTAAATTTTTCTTTTTCATTATTTTTTAATCACTCAAGTCTCAAAAACCAAATTTATTTTTTTCTTTAAGATCTTATATAGAAAACATTTCTCCTTAAGTTTTCATAGTTAATCTGTGTGATTAAAAACACTTGAATATCAAGTTCAATAAATCTGTCACGACCCGAAACTAGGGTATGACATTGAGGCTCGGTTTAATAAAAATAAATTAAGTTTAAGAGAATGATTTTTGAAAGGACTAAAATTAAAATGTTAAAAATTGTATAGTTTAATTTAATAGTAAACCCCTTTTTAAACCAATATCAATATGAAATAAATTATTAGAACTTAAGGTATTACTAAGAAAAATAATTTTTTTTGTTCTTGAGTTGAATGAGTTCCTAAGAAAAATACTTTTTTTTTGTTCTTGAGTTGAATGAGTTCCTAAGTCTATAAATTTTATATTTTGAAAGACATTGCCAAATAATCTAATTTAAATATCAAATCACATATTTAGAAACATAACGTCACAATTACATGAATTAGAAAGTCTGCCTTGGCATCAATTCAGGGATTCACATCAAAATCTCATATCCAAGCATATGACAAAAATAAATAAAAACATCATATCTACGATACAACCGTCATCAAACCATAGTCTTGAAAGTTAAAGAAAAGTCTAGAATAGAAAGGAAGGTCCAAAAGTTTGATTATTACATGCCTTGACTTAAGATGAAGATGAAACAATAGCAACAGGAAAATGTAATGACATGAGGCATGTCTTAACCTCTAGATCTGCAACAACTATGGTTTACTCAGTAGCGTTCTTAATACTGCCTGGAGAGGATTAAGTAAAAATAACCAAAAATGAACGAAAGGCCCAATAGGATATTATTTATCAAACTTTATGAACATCTAAATAATCAAGTGTAGAGAGATGAAGAAGTCCAATCAAGTTCTTAGGTCTCAATAATATACATTACATACCAACATACTTGCAATGCTTTAGCCAGTCGCCTATACAATAGTGTGCTCCGATCGAGGTTTAAGGTCCTGCCTCTAAAGTTACGTCTCATAACCCAATTTCTGTGGCTATAAAACCAACCATCAGAAGATATACATATTTATGGTGGCATTTAAAAACTCAACCGCTAGAAGACATGCACATTCGTAGCGGTGTTTGAAAATCATTTTGTTTAGAATATTTTTTCCGAGGCTAAAATATGATATCATAGCAATATTTACATACATATACTTTCGCAAGCATTTAGTTATAAGCAACAACATTTCATAAACAATTTATTTGGAACATGCTCATCTTAAGTATAACATTATGGCCAAAACAATATCATGTACAATATGGTTACTAAAGAAAGGATTAGAAATTCTACCTCTTTGCTAATGCATCCTATGGATATTCTCAATTCTCATGAGTCCTACCCGATGAAAAGTTAGCCCCTACCATTGTCTGGAACTTAAAAGTTCTCTAATAAAGTTAGTGAAGAACAAATAAGAACATAATCAAGTTTCTAAGTTTTTCGCTGTGTAAATAGACCATTAGTATGCCTTTTATAAAAATATAATAATAGATAGCAAACAAGTTTTTCTAAAATTTTAAAACATGAAAATAGAGGTTTTAAAAGCATTTTTAAGACTCAAAAAAGGGTAAGGAACCAAACCGACATGAGTCATGAGTCAGGAGACTTGAAGGACTTGAATGGAACTGACAACAGCTCGGGGTCACTATTCATAGTAATGTTCATATAGGGTACCATTCACGACATACTGTTCACAACAAAGGTACTGTAGTAGATGGGAAAGAAAACAGTTGGTTTTGTTTGGGAATCAAATCTCTTTGATTTGACTCTGTTTATAATGCAAGAAAAATATGTCAAATACTTGGTTTAATATCCTATAACATAACTAAACTTTTTTTCTTAATTTTTTCTTGCTTCAAAACACAATTGTCAAATTTAGAACTTTACAAACTAACCAAGAACATGAAGAAAATTTGATTTTTATACTTTAAATCATGTAAATATGGGACAGCAAGAGAATCAGTTATGTATTAAGCATTTAGAACATGTTTCTAGCAAAGATATTTACCCAAAATATCAATCTAACTATTGATTTCAACATGCATGCTCCTATTTACGTTCCAAGCAGTCAAGTACAAACATCATGTTCATGAATAAGTTTAAACATCAGAAAAATCTAAAAATAGGAGGGGATAATCAAAGTGAGAAAACTCTTTAAGGGGAGAGAAAAATCAGTTTTGGTTTAGGTCATTGACCTTAAAATTTCATGAAAAAGTGGTAGTTTTGTTTGCACAATCCTCAAACTCTTGTTTTGTGATGTTATAACTGTTGGGTTTGGTGCCCTAAAGCTGTGACATTGTACATATTGTTAATAAATAAATAAAATGACATTTATTATTATTTTGGTTGCTTGTATGTATTATGAATACATTTGTAAACATTGAGAAAATTCCATGATTATTAATGTGACTATAAATTTAGCATATAAGTGTTATATGCTTAGGGATAAAATTTATAGATAATAATCTAAATAGTCCGTAATAATTAATTAAAGTTTGAGATTTTTAATTAAATATTACAAGTGTGGTCCAATCTCATTTAGAATGAAATAGTCATTATCTGGACTATTAATGTAGAGACATTGGATTGTAGGTACTTTATATAATGAGATTATATAGGACTGGACCAGATAAATTATGAATCTTTAATAATCGTCCGTTACAAATAGAGTATTCAAATTTATCACTATGATGATCATATATTTGACAGTCTTAATCCTGAATATTTATTAGACTCCTGTTTATGACATTATGTTTTTTGATTTGCTTGGTAAGATTTGTTTTAGTACAAATCATAACTTAGCATCTTGGAAACATAATGTAATAAGTGGCTGGGAATAATATTATACAGATATGGAATCCATTCCTTCCTTATGAAAATTAGAAAAATAGTTCTCTTGAGTGATGATTCAAGGTTTGAACAGTAAAGTGCTCGTTCATAATAAGATTATATATTAACTGTTCATTAGAGAATTATTGGTACTCAAGGTTAAAGATATAATAAGAGAGGTAAACGAAAATTAAACCTATCCTTATTATGAACTATTTATGGATGACTGACTTATATGTAATGATTATATTAATGGACTATTCGTTAATTTTCTTTGAGTAATTTTACTATAACGTCAAGAGTTCAGTTTCAGGTTTTTAGTGGAGTAACACTGAAACTAATAAATTTGACACATTAATTAAAGAGTTTGATTAATTGTCAAATTTATTGGAGCTTGGGTTATAGGTCCATAGGTCCCCAATGCCACCTCTATAACACTATATTGGATTTATGCATAGAATGAATTACATATTCAGTTCAGAATTATTCACACTTGAATTATTAATGTGAAATAGAAAAATGTTCTCCGTGACACATAATATAATGTGATAAATGTTGTCACATTTGACTGAGCATTAGTTAATTAAAATCTATTATTAAATAAATGTGATTTATTTTTGAATGTAAATATATATATATATATGTGTGTGGTTTTGAACCAAATCTTTTTTTTGAGTTTTTATAATATATTAATATAAAACCAAAAAAAAGGGAACGTAAAGTTTACGTTTCACGTAAACGTTTATGTTTCTCTTTATATATATATATAAATGAAACGAGAGATCCGTTAAAAAAAAAAACAGGAAATCATGTTTACCGGAAAGTGAACCTCTTTATATATATATATATATAATTTTTTGATTCGGGAAAGAAAAAAAGAAAAGAAAAGAAGGAAAGGAAAAGTTAAAAGGTTACAACCTTGTAAAATATATCCTTTCCCCATATGTTTGATATGGTGATTATTTTCATATTGAAAAGTCAATCGAAAAATAACCAATTGCTCAGATATAAATAGGAAGAGATAACAGTTATCTCAGGAGTTTTTTCATTCATGTAACTTTTGCAAAATACTCTGAGAGAAAAACTGAGAGTTTTTCTCTGAAAAAAAGGTCTGCTATCTCATGTGTTGAGTACATAGCATATTAAAAAAAGTGTGAGAAAAATTCATTCTTGCAGTTTGATGCCCACTCGTCTTTCCATTAGTGTAGAGGCTTCGATTGGAAGATCGTGGTGTCAAAGAGGAAAGCTAGGATACCCTGATAGTCTTCAAAAGGTTTGTAAAATTCCTGAAGCTTTTTTTTATTAATTAAAATTATATATCTATTCCCGATGAGCAAAGTTTTTAGAAAATTTTTGTTTGTTAACGATCCGCCTCTTCCGTTGCATTTCCTATTTTAATTCCATCAAATGACATCAGAGCGAGTTATAGCATATATATTTTTAATTTAACATGATTTTATTTTGATAATATATATATATTTTTTATGTATGTTTGTGGGCACTTTGCATCTATGTTATTTTCATTCATGTGATGAAGGATTGTTTATTGAATGGATTTTTGGTCATTAATTATATGGTCCTTTTGGATTAGTAATTTTATTTTCAGTTTGATTAGATCAAATCTGTGTAAGCCCAGAAAGGGGCATAGGCTTTTTGTAATTTATCATCATTATTATTATTATTATTTTCTCCTCTCCTTCACCTGCTATACGCGGAGCGACGAAGAAAAAAAAAGTTCATTGAATCTTTTGGCCCAGTTGAGAACTTTAGGCCTATCAAATCTCAAAGGTAACCCAGCAATTGTTGCACAGTAAACCAGTTGATGGAGACTACAACATTGGAGCAGGGAATTATGTATAACTTATAAGAAGACCTTTGTAATTTTATTTTATTTTTCTCTTATATTTTATGGGTTGTAATTTAATTATTCAAAAGGACCCGATCAAAAATCCACTACTTATTTTCATGCTTTATTTTTATGAGATGATTGTGATAACATGTTCATTCATTATAACATGTCATCTAGGAAAGTGCCCACTTGTAGTTATTGTAACATGACATGCATACACATGCATATTATTTTTTTTTATAAAGGTGTTTATAAAATGAGTTAATATGTGTTAGAATTAATTTAATGAGATTAAATTAATAAGGTTGGTTTTATAATTTTAATTTATTAATCAACCGAATAATGTGAATTTAGTTTTAATAGTTAAAACTTGGTAAAATTCATATTATTTCTAAGTTATCTAATTTTTAAATTGTTTAATGATTGGATAACTTAAACAATTCATAATAAATTCAGATTTTTAGAAAATTTGGTAATTTATTTAAGTATAAGTAGAATGAGATTCTATTAACACATAATACAACTTAGCAATTAAAAATTGTTTTTATTTACTAGAGCTATGAAACATATGATGTTTTATAAGATAAAACACATCTTTTAAAATAATGAGTGGGAGAAGGTAATATGATAATATAACCTGCGGTCTCCACTATTAGCACAACATCGTGAGATTTAGGTGGCGCCTCGTGACACTTTGATTTCGTCCTCCCTACGGAGGGTATCTATTTAAATCAATATCAAGGTTGGCTTTCTAAAGATAAGATTTTATAATGTATTTTAAAATTGACTTACCCTACGGCGGCAATTTTGAGTTAAGTTGTTAAAATCTGAAATAGTGGGTCACACTCATAAAGATATAATTAAATTGTTAATTATATCTTGATCAAATATAAACGGTTATTAATAAATATAGAACATATGAGATATTTTGAATATATTTATTAATTGAGATTGTCTCAATTCAATTCATAAATAATTTGACCTACCCTACAGCGGCACTTTATTTATTAAAATTGAATAATCGTGGAATTAGTAAAATATTTTTTTGTGTTTTTTCATGCATCATATTTACTATTCCAAAACATATATTTACGATGTTTATGCAACCATTTAATTTATGTTATTTTATTTATTTATTACAGTAACAATGTCTAATCCAATCATCGTTATTCTCTCAAATGAAAAATTAACCGGAGATAATTTTGTCAAGTGAAAAAGTAACATGAACATTGTACTAATTTGCAAAAATTACAAATTTGTCTTGACGGAGGAATGTCCTCCATCGCTGGCTGCCAATGCTCCTCGTAATGTACGAGAAGCATATGATCAATGGATCCAGGCAAACAATAAGGCCCGCTGCTTTCTTTTGGCTGACATGTCTGACGTGCTTAGGATGAAGCACGAAAGTATGGAAACAGCTTATGAGATAATGTAGTCTTTACAAGATATGTTTGACAAGCCTTTTGAAAAGGCACGCCACGAAGTTGTTAAGGCAGTAATGAATGCCAAAATGAAGGCAGGGATCTCGGTCAGAGAACATGTTCTCAACATGGTTAACTATCTCCATGAGGCCGAGGTAAATGGGGCAGGGATAGATGAAGCCATTTAGGTGGGAATGATTTTGGAAACCCTTTCTCCTGCGTTCCTTCAGTTCAAAAGCAACTATTTCATGAACAAGCTGAAATATAACATGATTGAGTTGCTTAATGAGCTTCAAACCTTCGAGTCTATTTCGAAAGAAAAGACTAAAAAAGCTGAGGCAAATGTTGCAGAAGCTCAACCCTCCTCTTCTACTCAAAAGAATACGAAGAGGAAGAGGACTATAGGAAGTGGTAAGTCTAAGAATGAAGGGCAACCTAAGAAGAACAAAAGCAACAACAAAAGCTCAAAACAAAAGAACCCTAAAGGAAAATGTTTCCACTGCGGCATAGTTGGGCACTGGAAGAGAAACTGCAGGAAGTATCTTCAGGAGCTCAAAGAAAAGAAGAACAATGGTAAATCAGATTTACTCGTTTTAGAAGCTTGTTTAGTTGAAGATGATACTTCACCTTGGATAATTGATTCAGGGGTAACTAACCATGTTTGTTCTTCTTTGCAGATGCTTAGTTCTTCAAGGGAGCTTGCCGACGAGGAACAAACGATGAGAGTGAGAACGGGAGAGGTTGTTTCGGCAAGAGCAGTGGGAGTTGTTAAACTTTATTTT
>CAMOHE010054446.1:0-12878 GCA_946598075.1 Artocarpus hirsutus | reverse complement strand
CATAAAACTCATACTTTTCATAAAATTCATCATGTTGTAGGTGAGAATGTACTTACTTCAATAAGCTTACTTAACCTTAACTTATAGGTGACGATTCTACGCTCTCGATGTGCTCACTTCTCAATGTGTTCATGTCAAACATTCATAAAATGGCAATTAACACTTATTTTCAATGAATTAATCACCACAACTTAACATCCATTTCATATAACATCACATACATATTTATTTCTTAAAACATACATTTACAACATATATTTCATTAACTTTAAAACATTTAAATAAAACTATCAACACAATTACATTTCTAACTTACAAGAATTCAAAATTTAATAACTTAACATACACACATAATTAGAGCACCAAATTTTGCAAGAACAAAGTTAACATATATACACATTACCATGATTTTTCTTTAGTCTCAAAAATTCCATTTGGCATCTAAAACAAGTCATGTAACATTCAACCTAAAATCTGCCAGCAACAATAACACTGTGAGCAATCCTTAATTCAGGTCTATTTATCACATTTTTAAACCATAGAAAAATTTACAAAAATTATCACAAATAGTAGACACATAGAATTATAACATATCCAAAAATCAGCTTTAAATAAATTCTATATAATCCAATACATGCATTAAAAGACAGAGGCAATAATAATTGTTATTGTGTCAGATAGTGAGTTTCAAATATATTTCATATTCCAATAAATTAAATAAAATTTCTATGACCCCAAAATTCATATTACAAGTCATTAACATATAATTATAGAACCACAAAATTTCATATCACCAAATAAAATTAATAAGTCATTCAAAACTTCATCCAATAAGAATCCCTCAATTTCATGGATAAAACAGTCCTAAAAACCTAGTCTTAATGAAAATTCAATAATACATGAAATATTCATCATATTATCACCAAAATTTCCAGTCCAAAACTTAACATCTACATGAACATATTTGCCAAATTTTGTGTAAAACAACATTCATTAACCCCTAGAACAAAAACCATATTTTTGCGCAACATAACCAATTAGCAACAATTTATTATGAGGTGTAGAGCATGATTATTTAATATCATAGCCTAAATAACACCAAATGGCACGAAATTTGGAGCAACATCACATAGCATATTCACAGAGCAAACGGAAATTTGTAGGCAAATATATAATGGTTGGAACATAGAGACAATTCAACATTACTGTTTAGCACAAATCAACAGTAAGTGATAGAGAGAAGAAAATTCATAACTTGTCATAGAAAAATCCAATTAAGATGAAATTTTGAGGGTTAACACATAACACATTCATGAATAACATATAAAAATTTCAAAGCAAATCAAAATTCCTAGACTAAGATATTTCAGTCGAATTGAGGAGAGAAATAAAATTTTAGAAATACCAAAAAAAATGAGTTTTTACCTCGAAACGATTTCTCTTCGATCTTCTTTTGAATTCACCCAAAAATTTCAATATTTACTCACTTAATAACAGAGAATTTTGAGAGGGAGAAGAAGAAGAAACACGTGATGAAGAGAGAAAGAGAGAGAGAGAGAGGAGGAATACGTGAGAGAGAGGGAATTGTTTACGTGAAATGAAATGAAAATGGTGTAAAAAAAAAAAAACAGAAGAGGTATTTCAGAAATTTTTTGACTATGATTGAGGCATTCTTCATGTGGGGAAATGGAGGGAATTGTGGGAAAAGTCAAAGCTTCTAAGAATGGTTCAAGTTATCATATTTTGCCTTTGTAAAATGGGAAACGTTATCAATTACATTCAATCAATTCAAAAGTCAAACATTAATTTATTAAAATGAGGAAATTTATCCATACATAAGCCAATCAATCAAAAATCATCATCCAATTATCCAATCATGACAATCGCCAATTTTGGGTGATTTTTTGCTGATTGCTCGTCAGCAGTCTTCGGCCTACCGATGTCCCACGTCGGCCTGTTGAATGCATGAGGTCCGGCCTGTCGATTATATACCATCGGCCTGCCGTTCCAAGAGGGTCATTTTGGCCTGCCGAACTAAATGATCCAGCCTGTCAATCTGCCCTAACATACCAAAATTCATCAAAACATTAAATTATCACAAAATTATGATTAAACATATAACATTAATAACATGAACACTTGAGCACATCAATTCTACGTGACCATCACCTCTCATAACACTTAAATAAAGTGGTTAGCACCATATATCATAACACATATCATAAAATGATTACTTAACATTGTTACTAAAATGACATAATCTGTTACACAAAAATTGATAGGTGTTACAATTCTCCCCACCTTATTAGATTTTTGTCCTCGAAACTCAAAATAAATGTGGATACTTCACTTTCATGTCATGTTCACATTTCCATGTAGCTTCTTCCATTTGGTGATTTCGCCAAAGCACTTTGACCAAAGGAATTTCCCTATTCCTCAAGGTCTTGGTTTTGTGATCCAGTATCTTTACTGGCTTTTCTTCATAACTGTAGTCATCTCGTATCTCGATCACTTGTGGCTCAATCACGTGCGTAGGATCTGAGACATATTTCTTGAGCATTGAAACATGAAATATATCGTGCATAGCTGACAGTTCTAAACGTAATCTCAGCTGATAAGCTACCTTGCCTATTCGCTTCACAATTTCATAAGGACCGATGAATCTTGGGCTCAACTTGCCCTTCTTACCATACCTCATTACTCCTTTCATCGGTGAAACTTTCAAAAACATTGATTTGCCAACGGTGAATTCTAAAGGTCTTCTTCTTCTATCAGCATAACTCTTCTAACGGCTTTGCACGGTCTCTATTCTTCTCCACATCAACTTAATCATTTCGAAGGTTTCATTGACAAAATCGGTCTTTTCAGCATCAGTGCTTTCCATCAACTTCTTTTCACCAGCTTCATGCCAACAAATAGGCGATCTATATTTTTGTCCATAAAGAGCCTCATAGGGTGCCATTCCAATTGTCGCCTGATAGCTGTTGTTGTAAGCGATCTCTGCTAACAGTAATACTTTACACCAGCTGGTCTTGAAGTCAAGAGAACAAGCCTGAAGCATATCCTCTAAGATCAAGTTTGTCCTTATAGTTTGGCCGTGTGTCTGAGGATGAAAAGCTGTACTGAAATGTAACTTGGTCCCTATAGCAATCTATACACTTTTCCAGAACTTGGACGTGAACCTGCCATTACTGTCTGAGATGTTAGACTTAGGGATTCCATGAAGTCATACAATCTCCTTGACATAGAGTTCTGCTAATCGTTCCATAGAGTATGTGATCTTGATGGGAATGAAATGCGCCATCTTCGTCAGTCGATCCACAATTACCCAAATAGCACCATATCCATTCATAGTCCTAGGTAAATTGGTAATAAAATCCATTGCTATATCTTCCCATTTCCATTCTAGTATCTAGATTGACTACAAATCACCGCCCAATCTCTGGTGTTCAGCTTTAATCTGCTGACATGTCAAACATTTCTTCACATACCTGGCAACATCTCACTTCATTCCAAACCACCAGAAGTTATCCCTTAGATCATTATACATCTTTGTTGCACCTGGATGAATTGAATAAGGAGTATCATGAATTTCTGTCAAGATTCTTTCCCTTAAACCATCAACATTCAGAACACATATGCGGTCCTTGAGATATAGAGTTCTGTCATCAGCAATTCAAAACTCTTCACATTTCCCTTCTTTCTTTTTCTGCTTAATCCTTACGAGGCTTACATTTTCATCTTGCTTACTTCGAATCTCATCGTGTAGCAATGGAGCAAGAGTGAGTGCAGCAATGGAGCAAGAGTGAGTGCTGATAACTGGCCTATGACAAGTTCTAAACCGAAGTCCAAAATTTCCTTTCTTAAAGGCTGAGACATTTTTTGTAATGACATTAGCGTAGCTGCTGTCTTCCTACTCAAAGCATCAGCCACTCAATTAGCCTTTCTAGGGTGATAAAGGATTTCACAATCATAATCCTTCACCAACTCTAGCCATCTCCGCTCTCTCATGTTTAGGTCCTTCTGAGTGAAGAAGTACTTCAAACTTTGATGATCGGTGAAGATCTTGCATTGAACCCCATATAGGTAATGCCTCCATATTTTAGCGCAAAAATGACTGTTTCGAACTCGAGATCATGAGTAGGATAGTTCTTCTCGTAATCCTTTAGTTGTCTTGATGCATAGGCAATAACCCTGTCATTTTGCATTAAAACAACACCAAGGCCCATCTTAGACGCATCATTGTAAATCACAAACCCGTCGTTTCCTTCTGGAATAGCCAATACTAAAGCTTTCGTTGGCCTCTTCTTCAATTCTTGGAAACTCTTCTCACAAGCTTCGGTCCATTCATACTTCTTTCCTTTGCGTGTTAGATTCGTGAGTGGCGCTGCTATCTTAGAAAAGTCTTCCACAAATCTCCGATAATAACCAGCTAGGCCCGAGAACCTTTTGATCTCACTTGTGTTCATCGGTTGCTTTCTAGTTAAGAACAGACTCTACCTTAGCAAGGTCAACCATAATTCCTTCCTTTGATATTACATGGCCCAAGAAGGACACTCTATCAAGCCAGAATTCGCACTTGGAGAATTTCGCATATAGCTTGTGTCTCCTTAATGTCTCCAACACAATTATTAGATGCTCCTCATGTTCTTCTTGGCTCTTCGAATAAATAAGAATATCATCGATAAACACAATAGCAAATTTATCAAGGAAGTCTTTGAATACCCGATTCATCAGATCTATGAAGGCTGTAGGCGTATTCGTTAGACCAAAAGGTATAACCACAAATTCATAGTGACCATACCTTGATCTGAATGCAGTATTTGGGATGTCCCCTTCTTTAATCTTCAACTGATGATATCCTGACCGCAGATTAATCTTTGAGAACACAGATGCATCCTTAAGCTGATTAAACAAATCATCAATTCGAGGCAACATGTACTTGTTCTTGATTGTTACCTTGTTCAATTCTCTATAATCGATGCAAAGTCTCATTGTGCCATCCTTCTTCTTCACAAACAAGATTGGAACTCCCCATGGTGAATGATTCAGCCTGATGAAACCTTTATCAAGCAATTCTTTTAGTTGCATGTGAAGCTCCTTTAACTCTGCTAGGGCCATTCTGTACGGTGCCTTTGAAATCGGGTCGGTGCTTGGAGTGAGCTCAATCTCGAATTCGATTTCTCTATTAGGAGGTAGGCTTGACAAATCATCTAGAAACACATCTAGAAATTCACATACTACTTCCACATCTTCTATCCTTTTCTTTTCTTCTTGGCTTTTATCTACAATATTTGCCAAGTAACCCATGTAGCCACTAGCTAGCAACTTCCTTGCTTTCATGGCTGACAAAAGCATACTAGGTTTCTTCCTAGACTCACCAACATATACGAACTTCTGTTCACCGTCAGGATGGAAGATCACCTTTCATTTTCGGCATTCAATGGAAGCATTGTACTTGCTTAGAAAATCCATCCCGAGAATCATATCGTAATCATACATGTCGATCACAATAAGGTCGACGAAGAGTTCCCTATCAGAAATCCATAGGGGAATAGTATGCAAACAGTGCATAGATATCATCACTTCCCCGGAGGGTAGTGTCATAGTGAATCCCTGTCTGATAGGCTCTAAACCAACCCCTAACTTCTTAGCAAAAGACGATGATACAAAAGAATGAGTGGCTCCCGTATCAAAGAGAACATAAGCATTAGTAAATAGGCTCGTTATCTAACCTGTGACTACATTAGAGGTTTCTGCAGCCACCTGTTCTTTCGTCATGGCATATATGCTGGCATTTGTAGGTGGGGCTTCAAGTCTTCCTTGACTAATCCATGGTCCTTCAAGGGAGGCTTGCATTTGATGAAGCTGGGCTGGAGGAGCTCTCTATGAGGCTTGAACTTGGGCATTCATTTTTCTAGGGCAGTTCTTGGCAAAGTGACCTTGTCCACAAATATGACACCGGTTAGTTCCCATATGGCATTCTCTGAGATGATTTCTTCCACATTTGGCACATGCTTGAAATTGCCTGTTGTTGGGTTGGTGGCCATTAAACCTCTTGTTGCCTTGGTTTTGCTAGTTCTGGGAATTGCCCTTCCTTTTATTGTTCCTCCAGTGTTGGTTGTTGTTGCTGCTGTAGTTTCTGTATGGAGGGCGTCTCAGGTTCTGGGTGTTTGCATAGCTTGCCGGCTCACCTGACTGAGGTTGGTTTCTTCTCAACTTTGACAAGTGGAACTCAGCACGTTGGGCTCTTAAAACAACCTACTCCTAGTTTCTGGGAGGACTGGCCCCATCAACCATTGCTGCAATCTCTAGCCTAAGGACTATGATCAACCTTCGAACCCTTTCACTTTCATCACTAACCATTCCTGGACAAAGATGAGCTAGTTGGTCAAACTTTGCCACCACATCTGTCATTGACATATCTCCTTGGTGTAGATTCTCAAACTCGTCATAGTGCTTCCTGGTAATGTTCATGTGGAAGAATTTCATATTGAACTCATGAACGAAATCAGCCCATGACATCTCATCAACATTCTTGCTCTGTTCAATGCCGTCCCACCAAATCTTGGCCTCCATGGTAAGACAGTATGATGCACAAAGTACCTTCTCATTATCTGTCAAGCCCACAAGTCTCAAAGTGGCTTCTATCATCTTTAGCCATCGTTGTAAAACAAGTGGATCCTTGGAACCTTCAAAATCCGCTGGCTTAACTCTCTTCCATCTTACTAGTAGGGGTTCCTGATAGACCGCTCTAGGTTCAGTACGTAGCAGGAGCCGAAAATTCGTTGACTTGTGGCTAGGGAGGAGGAGGAGGAGGCACGTCATTGCCTCGTCGTTCGTCGTTGCAGCTATTGGCCCTTAATTCAGCAATCTCTCTTTTTTGTTCCTCCAACTGCCTTTGCAGCTCAGCAATCATCGTCGTCAACATCTCATTGGTTTGAGTGCGGGTTTGCATTCTTCTACGGCCGTCCATATTCGATTTCCTAAAAGAATTATTAACTTAGGAACAATCTTTCTACTTTATGAGACAGGTTTTCACTACTAAGGCATTATCATTAAACATCTAAATCTTATTCTTATCATTATACTTGCATCTTATCATTAAACCTTAAAACATACTTACTTGGAGGACTTGGACTGACGTGTGGTGATATGAATTGCAAATGGAATTTTGCTCTAATACCAAAGCCTGTAACGCCCCTCTTTACGGACGTTACAGATGTCGTTACATTCATTTTGTAATACTTTTATTAATGAGATAAACTATTTAATTAAAACGTAATTTGAAAACATAACCCAAGATCCATGCGTTTTTTTTTTTATATATACATCAATGTATAATATATTACTCAATTATAAACACTCATTAAATAGTTTATCAATATCAAAGCAAACTAAATAAACTTTTAAAAACATTTTTAAAATCTACATACACAGTTCGGCAGGCCGAACTTAAGACTTCGGCAAGCCAAACTCGACCGGTAGGCCTAAGGTCATCCATCGGTAGGTTGCCCGAGACTTTGTAAAACGGGGTTTTAAAATCAATAAGTTTGGCAGGCCGATATATGGCAACTGGTAAGCCAATTAAACTCTTCAACAGTCCGATCAGTAATGGTCGGCAGGCCAAACTGTTATAAAAAATTTGTTTTAAAGACAAGTTTTAAAGTTTCAAATGCGGAAGAAAATTGATAAAACTATAAGGTTAAAATATCATAGTTTAATTCTAAAAGTCCATCAAATAAACATATTCAATATTATAAAACACAATTCAAATCCTTAAAATTCAAAAATAATAAACATACTAAGAATCGTAAATCATGGTTTATTTCATTAAAATCTCTTTCTTTGGCATTCTTCCATTTGCAATTCATCTTCCATAGCTCACACGCCTGTCAGTGTCCTCCGCCTACTCCAAAACTTTCTTACCCTTATCTGCAACATGATGTAAAACTTGAATAAACTAATGCTTAGTAAGTACATTGTAATTCTCACAACTTAAAAACATTTTATGAACATCATCATCATCATCATCATCATAATCATGCACTAGGCACATTTTCATAAGGAACATATCTTTCTTTACATTGTCCATATTAAAACATTATTTATTTTATCTTAAGGGCCCAAGTGTTGCACCAATAACATCATCATGGCGCACCGTCATGAAAGGAGAGGGGTAGCTAATCCCAAACCAAACATGACACATAACATATCATATCATAACTTAACATTTTATTGGTGTGCAACACTTATTTAGGTGATACATATATACATATTTATACTTTCATGCTTTGAAAAACATTATCATCAAAACATGCATAAACTTTCATAATAATACTTCATGTAAAATCATCATGAGAAATCATCATAAAACATCATGAACAT
This sequence comes from Artocarpus hirsutus, assembly GCA_946598075.1. Lineage (NCBI taxonomy): Eukaryota > Viridiplantae > Streptophyta > Magnoliopsida > Rosales > Moraceae > Artocarpus > Artocarpus hirsutus. Next base: position 4,490 of record CAMOHE010054446.1, on the reverse strand, counting down.
AGATTTCAAACTTTTCATAAAACGCATACTTTTCATAAAATTCATCATGTTGTAGGTGAGAATGTACTTACTTCAATAAGCTTACTTAACCTTAACTTATAGGTGATGATTATGCAGTCTCAATGTGCTCACTTCTCAATGTGTTCATGTCATACATTCATAAAATGGCAATTAACATTTATTTTCAATGAATTAATCACCACAACTTAACATCCATTTCATATAACTTCACATACATATTTATTTCTGAAAACATACATTTACAACATATTTCATTAACTTTAAAAAATTTAAATAAAACTATCAACACAATTACATTTCTAACTTACAAGAATTTAAAATTTAATAACTTAACATACACACATAATTAGAGCACCAAATTTTGCAAGAACAAAGTTAACATATATACACATTACCATGATTTTTCTTTAGTCTCAAAAATTCCATTTGGCATCTAAAACAAGTCATGTAACATTCAACCTAAAATCTGCCAGCAACAATAACACTGTGAGCAATCCTTAACTCAGGTCTATTTATCACATTTTCATGCCATAGAAAAATCTACAAAAATAATTACAAATAGTAGGCACTAGGATTATAACATATCCAAAAAGCAGCTTTAAATAAATTCTATAGAATCCAATACATGCATTAAAAGACAGAGGCAATAATAATTTTTATTGTGTCAGGCAGTGAGTTTCATACATTTTTCATATTCCAATAAATTAAATAAAATTTCTATGACCCCAAAATTCATATTACAAGTCATTAACATATAATTACAGAACCGTAAAATTTCACATCACCAAATAAAAATCATTAAGTCATTCAAAACTTCATCCAATAACAATCCCTCAATTTCATGGATAAAATAGTCCTAAAAACCTAGTCTTAATGAAAATTCAATAATACATGAAATATTCATCATATTATCACCAAAATTTCCAGTCCAAAACTTAACATCTACATGAACATACTTGCCAAATTTCGTGTAAAATAATATTCATTAACCCCTAGAACAAAAACCACATTTTCGTGCAACATAACCAATCAGCAACAATTTATTATGAGGTGTAGAGCATGATTATTTAATATCTTAGACTACATAACACCAAATGGCACGAAATTCGAAGCAACATCACATAGCTTATTCATGAAAATGATATTAAAATTTCAGAGCAAACAGAAATTTGTAGGCAAAGATATAAGGGTTGGAACATAGAGACAATTCAACATTACTGTTTGGCATAAATCAGCAGTGAGTGATAGAGAGAAGAAAATTCATAACTTGTCATAACAAAATCCAATTGAGGTGAAATTTTGAGGGTTAATGTATAACACATACATGAATAACATATAAAAATTTCAGAGCAAAATGAAATTCCTAGGCTAAGATATTTCAGTCGGATTGAGGAGAGAAATACAATTTCATAAATACTGAAAAAAAATGAGTTCTTACCTCGAAACGATTTCTCTTCAATCTTCTTTTGAATTCACCCACAAATTTCAATATTTACTCACTTAATAATAGAGAATTTTGAGAGGGAGAAGAAGAAGAAACACATGATGAAGAGAGAAAGAAAGAGAGAGAGAGAGAGGGAATACGTGAGAGAGAGGGAATTGTTTACGTGAAATGAAATGAAAATGGTGTAAAAAAAAAAAAAAGAAGAGGTATTTCAGAAATTTTTTGACTATAATTGAGGCATTCTTCACATGGGGAAATGGAGGGAATTGAGGGAAAAGTCAAAGCTTCCAAGGATGGTTCAAGTTACCATATTTTGCCTTTGTAAAACGGGAAACCTTATCAATTACATTCAATCAATTCAAAAGTCAAACATTAATTTCCTAAAATGAGGAAATTTATCCATTCATAAGCCAATCAATCAAAAATCATCATCCAATTATCCAATCATCTCAATCGCCAATTTTGGGTTATTTTTTGCTGATTGCTCGTCAGTAGTCTTCGACCTGCCGATGTCCCACGTCGGCCTACTGAATGCATGAGGTCCGACTTGCCGGATATATACCATCGACCTGCCATTCCAAGAGGGTCATTTCGGTCTGTTGAACTAAATGGTCCGGCCTGCCGATCTACCCTAACATGCCAAAATTCATCAAAACATTAAATTATCACAAAATTATGATTAAACATATAACATTAATAACATGAACACTTGAGCACATCAATTCCATATGACCGTCACCTATCATAACACTTAAATAAAATGGTTTGCACCATATATCATAACACATATCATAAAATGATTACTTGACGTTGTTACTAAAATGACATAATCTGTTACACAAAAATTGGCGGGTGTTACATTGTAACGCCCGCCTAATTTTATGTAACGGATTATGTTATAATAAATATCGATGTTAAGTGTTATAATTATGATATGTGTTATGATATATGATAAATGGTACTAACCATTTTATTCTAAGTGTTATGGCAGGTGACGCTCACGTGAAATTGATGTGCTCAAATGTTCATATCATTAATGTTATATGTTTAATTATATTTTATTGATAATTTAATGTTATGAATGATTTTTGTATTTAAGGACAGATCGGCAGGCCGGATCATTCAGTTCGGCAGGCCGAAATGATTTCCTTAGAACGGCAAGCCGATGATGTGTCAACGGCAGACCGGACTTCAGAGATCGGCAGGCCGAAGATAGTGATCGGCAGGCCGATGACAGCTGACAAGCAGTCAGCAAAAATTTCACAACAATTATGATGAGGTTAAATTTGTGATAAGGATAATTTACTTTGAATAATTAACATAATTATGGGATGATTTGTTTAATTTTGGTAAAGAAACATTTGACTTTTGAATTATTTGAATTAATGGATAAGTTTTCCCCATTTACAAAAACATAGTATGGCAACCCAAACCGTTTTCGAAAGTTCTGACTTTTTCCCCTCAATCTTCTCTTTCCTACACGAATTTTGGCCTCCAAATTAGTCAGAAAAATTCTGATATTGAAGGAGGAGAGTGTAACATGTAACGTATTCATTTTTTTACGTTTTGTCTTTCCCTCCCCCTCTCACTCTCACGTACTCTCTCTCTCTTTCTTTCTTTCATTCTCTCTTCCTATCACATTTCTCTTCTTCTTCTTCCCCTCAAAATTTTCCCCTGTTATCATTTGTTAAAATATTGAAATTTCTTTGGTGTTAATTCAAGGAGTTTTAAGAAGAATTCATTTTAAAGTAAGAGTTTAATTTTTTAGGCATGCCTGAAATTTTCTTCTCTTCAAACCAACTATCATATCTTCATCTAGGAACTTTGTTTTGCTCTGAATTTTTAGTATGTTAATTATACATGTGCTATGAGATATTTCTCCAAGTTTCACATTAATTTGAATTTTCTATAAAAAGTTATGAATTTTCTTCTCACCACTACTCATAGTAAATTGTTGCTGATCAATTTTGTTACACATATGTATGGTTATTGTTTTTGATGCAAATGAATGTTTTATTGCACGAAAATTCGTGTACATGCTATTATATATATTAAATTATAGACTGGAAATTTTGGTGATAATATGGTGAATATTTCATGTGTTATAGAATTTTTATTAAGCCTAGGTTATGTGACTGCTTAAACTGTAAAGTTGTGAGATTCTTGTTATGAGATATTTCTATATGATTATATAATTTTATTTGGAAATGAGAAATTTTGTGCTACTGTATGTGTATGTTAGAAATGATATCATATGAACTTTTAGGCCCAAATAAATTTATTTTAATTGTTTGGGAATTATTATTGCATGTAATTCACTGTCCAAATTGTTTATTGCTATGTTTGGTCTCTACCTTCTAATGCATGGTTTATGCTGTTAGGAATTTATTTAAGGGTGATTTTTGAAATATGTTATATATTTATGTTTTTAAGAAATGAATGTAAATATGATGTTATATGAAATGGATGATATGTTATGGTAATTAATTCATTAAAATAAATGTTAATTACCATTTTATGAATGTATGACATGAACACATTGAGAAGTGAGCACATCAAGACCGCGGCGTTGTCACCTACAAAAGTAAGGTTAAGTAAGCTCATTTGAGGTAAGTACATTCTCACCTGCAACATGATGTGTTTATGAAAAGTATGTTTATGAAAAGTATGAGTTTTATGAAAAGTTTGAAATCCATTTTTTATGATGGTTTTATGATGATTTCTCATGATGATTTTTCATGAAGTTTAAAGCATGAAACTTTAAGCATGTTTTCATGATAATGTTTTTCAAAGTATGAAAGTATAAGTATGTATATATGTATCACCTAAATAAGTGTTGCACACCCAATGAAATGTTAAGTTATGATGTTATGTTATGTGTCATGTTTGGTTTGGGATTACCTACCCCTCTCCTCTCATGACGGCGCGCTTATGATGATGATGTTATGGTGCAACACTTGGGCCCTTAAGATAAAATGGATAAGTTTTAATATGGTTGATGTAATGAAAGATATGTTCTTATGAA
>CAMOHE010054444.1:104038-169426 GCA_946598075.1 Artocarpus hirsutus | reverse complement strand
AAGGTATAATTTATTTCATTTGTTGTTCATTAATTTGGTATTGTTATAAGTTAATTTTATTGTATAATTATTTTATTTAATTTTTATGTTACGTTAATTTATTGTTATTTTTTATTGAAGCTATGGCATCATCACATAGAGGCAGACCCAACGTTTCACATTTGGTGATCAACGAAGAAGAACAATTTAATGATCCACCAGAAGAAGTTGGAGTTGACTTACTATCTCAAGTTGATGGCTCCTTTGAAGTCACTCGTAAGGGCAAAAGGAAAATTCAACGAACTTCACCAATGTGGAGTTAATTTGATCTAGTGACACGTACAAATGAGAACGGTGTAACAGAAGAGCGTGCAATTTGCAAAGTATGTAAACAAGACTACACATGTAAATCCTCTTTTGGCACTGGTCACTTAGAGAGGCATTGCAAAAAATGCGAAGCTAAGCATGGTGTAGGCGGCGTTGATTGCCGTCAACAAACACTTCAATTTAGCCCTAATGGTAGTGTTACCAATTGGTCATATGACCAACAAAGAGCTAGAGAATGGCATGCTAGATATTTGGCAAGTGCTCAACAACCAATTAGTCTTGCCGATGATCCAGCCTTTGAGGAGTACATTCAAAATGCTTATAGTCCACAATATAGACGTGTTTCAAGAACTACCACAAGAGCTGACACCATGAAAGTTTTTTATTCAATGAGGGAAAAGTTAGTAACTGAATTTAGTTCATTCACTGCATCTGTTGCATGCACATCTGATTTGTGGAAAGGTCATACCAAAACTAGTTATATCTGTGTAACTGCACATTTGTGGATAAAGATTGGTCTTTTCAAAAAAGGTTAATTGCTTTTCGACCAATGCCTTATCCGCATGATGCCAAGGCCATTCATGATGTCATCATGGAAGTTTTTGATTTTTATGGCATTAAAGAAAAGGTTTTGAGCATCACATTTGATAATGCATCTGCTAATACTGCTGCTATTAACCTTTTCAAAACAACATTGAGACCACAACATGGCGAAACACTTTTTCACCAAAGATGTGCTTGTCATATTATTAACTTGTGTGTTCAAGATGGCATGAAATTTTTTCAAGGTTATTTGGAAAGTATTCGAACGGCCTTGGGTTACATAGCAAGTTCTGGCTCTCGAATTGAAGAGTTTGCTAAACTTTGCAAGAGAGCAAGCATGAAACCCAGAAAACTTCCAACTGACATAGGACACCGGTGGAATTCAACATATTTGATGTTGAACGCATGCCTACCATACAAAGAGGTCGTAACCGCGTATTACAACTTGAAGAATCCAACTGAGCCGCTTCAAGAAGTTGATTGGCAAATTGCTTCATGCTTCTACAATTTCTTAAAGGTTTTTTATGAAGCCACTCTCCAACTCTCAGGTGTATACTATCCCACCTCTCCTCATGCATTACATAAATTGTACGACATTGCTGCAACCTTCGATATGCATAGAGATTTTGACATGTTTAGGGAATCTGTTGAGTTTATGAAACAAAAATTCAAAAATATTGAGAACGTGTTCCACCTTTGTATTGCATAGCCGCTGTATTGGATCCAAGAGTTAAATTAGCTGGTGTTGAATATTTGCTTAAGGGTATAGGGGAAAAACTAAGGGTGCATTCTGACATTATAACCATTCAAAATGTGCAAGCAAAAGTTAACAACATATTTACTGCATATAATGAAAAATATTGAGGAGGCCAAACTGTATTCCCTGCACCTTTAGCAAATACTACATCTGTACCACATGGTTCTTCATGGGCAAGTATGATTAGCTACACCGGATTTGGTTTCGGTGCATCATCCACATATTCAACACGCAGTGAATTGAAAAACTATATGGAAACAAATTTTGCGGCATTCATTTTCAATGAGCAAGGTGGTGGTCATGATTTCAATAAGTTTGATATTTTGTCATTTTGGAGATCACAGTCAAGAACTTTTCCTATGCTTTCTAAAATGGCTCGTGATATACTAACTATACTAGTGTCCACAGTTGCAAGTGAACAAGTATTTAGTTGCAGTGGTAGAGTACTTGATGAACGGCGTGCACGTATGAATGACGATATTCTGCAAGCAGTAATGTGCGTCAAAGATTAGGAGGATGCTCGCAGAAGAAGCCAAGAAGTTCAAGATGATTAGGTTGATGACTTTGAAAATTTGGACATTTTTGACACTCCTACTGGGAGTAATACGTTGTAATTAATTATGAACAATATTTTTTATGCTTTTTTTTGTTTTTTTTTTTGTTTTTAGTAATTTTGTAAACATCATATGTATAATTATCCCGATTGTACTCTTTTTTCCTTACCAAGGTTTTGTCCCACTGGATTTTCCTTGGAAAGGTTTTTAATGAGGCAATCGTAAATAAAATATCTCTTTTTATATTTTTCTTGACTATTCAAACTTTTATATTTGTTAACTTGTTTAAAAATTCAAAAATAAAAATTAAAAATTAAACGTTTAGATGAGTTGGTCCATTTAAACCCATAATGGGCCAAGATGGGCCGGCCCACGGCACAGCTCGGCACGGCCCATGTAAAATTGGCCCGTGGGTCGGGCCGGGCCAAGATAATTTTAATATGGGGCTGGTTCGGCCCGGCCCACAAAATTCGTGTGCCAGCCTGGCCCAGCCCGCAACCTGTGTGGGCCTAAAGAGAACGGGCCGGCCCGGCCCGTTCTTACATCACTAGTTTTTAAGAAATGTCTTCAAAAGTTTTAAGATACATTATACTAAATGTATTATACAATTATGAAATGATGATTTAAGCTATGTTTTAGTAAATGTTTCTTATTCAGTTTTAAGAAACAGTTTGAAATGATTTTAAAGACAAATGTTGAGCGAAGTCTCAACAAAAATGGCGACAAAGGTCGCAACAGTTTTAAATGTTTAATTAAGAAAATTTTTTGTAATTCAGTATTTTCTTACTAAGTCAGTAAGATTACTATTTTATACACAATGTTTATGAAAGTTAAGTGATGGCCGAAAAGGCGGGTCGTCACATTATGAGCCAAAAGTTAAAATTAAATCCAAAATTCAAAGTTATTTTGATTTATACTTAAAAAGTATAAATTTAAAATAAATTTAAAATTCAAAGGTATAATTTCCATATCATTCAAAATATAATAAAATATTTGACATATTAATTTAAATCAAAACTTATGGTTCAAATATTTTAACACGTACGAGTTTTTATATTGTAGTTGTTTTTTGATTTTGTACCGTCCTGTATTAAACCTTTACATTATTGTTTGTTTAAAGATTTGAACCAACGTGCGAAATAGGATGTGGAGAACCCGTGGCCCATTTGATTTTTGACTAGTGTTTCCGGCACTCTGACGTAAAAGAGAGGAAAAGCCCTCTGCACATAAAAGAAATAAATATGGAGACAAAGAATGGTAATCAAAAATGACAATTAGGTAGTCTGCATGCAATCCATGACTCTACCAATCCAGTTGTAGGAAAAGCCCATTTTCTCCCTAACCACCTTCAAGAACCATCATTTCACCCTATCATACGCTTTGCCAATACCTAATTTCACGGTCATGGAACGCACTTTTTTGAAAATGTATTATATGGCCATTTTTTTTTTTAACAATACAGACAACATGACATTTAAAAAATCAGTAAGGAAGATCTTACGGGATTTTTTTAAACAAAAAAATCATCACAGCAATTTAATGATTGTTTAACACATTAGTTTCAATAAAAGTTTTTTTGTTTAAACACAACATATATATACGACATCTTTACATTTTAATTGTTTATATTTTACACGTTATTTTCATTAAGTGCTAAATTTAATATTTATATATACACATACATATATATTTTAAATATGGTCTACTATGTTAACCTTAAACCACACACTCAAACATCCAATCATTCGGCACAGCCTAAAAGTTATAGAAGAAATGCCAATCCAATATTTAATCGAGCCATATGAACACGGAACACATTAGCTTGAGAGTTATAAAAGGGCATTATTATAGTTCCTTATTTTTAGAATAAAACGCCCCTTTAATGCTTTAAATTTAAAGTTTGATTCCAACTATTTAAATTATCATATGAAAAAATGCACCATTTATTCTCCACCCTGAAAAAAATCCAAAATTTAAAAACTCTATGTGATTCATAAACTGTTTTGTAAGGGATTTGATTAGTTGGTTGCAATAAAGATATTTCTCTCATCATCAATCACCCCACAGTTGTCCCAATTACTTAGATTTTTTAAAACAAAAGATTTAATGTAAAGAATTATTAGAGGAAACGAACATATATTTTTAAGAGGCCAATGTAAACAATTATTATTTGGAAGTATGAAGAACAATTAAAAAAAAAAAGACATGAAAAACATATTTTTTTATAGGCCAATGTAAACAATTATTATTGGAATTATGAAACGTTGCTTTCACAATAAAGTTTTTTTTTATTTAAATGAGCGTTAATTAGAAGTTTAGAACCCAATGTTGACCGACTAGACGCGCATAGTTAACCATGAAAAATCCCAAAAAAGAGAAAGTTAGCCATAAAAAAAAAGTTGACAATTGTTATGAAAAAAATAGTTGATTTTAATCGTTAATCTCAATTTTTAACATTAAAATTATTTTTAATTAAATATCAAACAGTTAGAAAGCTAATTTCACATCATTCTCCCATCAATCATTCTTTATTTTTTACGTGCAACAGACCTAAATAACTTCTTCTTTGTTTAAGAGTCTCAAGCACTTGTTCAAGCTCTCCAGCTCAACGCGGTTGCTTCATTCACAATTCCAATATTTTTTTCACTGAACTTTTTTTCTTCTTCTTCTATCTTTTTCGCGAATACACAAATTATTATCGGATATATACTAATAATAATCCAATAAAGAGAATTTCATTTCTTCTTCTCTTCCTTAAAGAGAAAAAAAAGAAGATCCCGAAAAGTCTATCTCATCATCTTCTTCTTTTCAGACCTGCAAATTCTCCGCCATGGGTTTCGACCACGCGAGCTCTTCCTCGAACGCGCTCAAAGCACCGTCGCTGCCGGCGAGAGAAGACACGCCTCTGATCGGCGACGGGAAGCACCTTTCTTCGCAGCCCAAGACCTTCGCCAACGTCTTCATCGCCATCGTCGGCGCCGGCGTCCTCGGTCTCCCTTACACCTTCAAGCGCACCGGATGGCTCACCGGTGTCCTCATGATCTTCGCCGTCGCCGCCCTCACCCACTACTGCATGATGCTCCTGGTCCACACCCGCCGCCGCCTCGAAATCCTAACCGGCTTCTCCAAGATCGCGTCTTTCGGCGATTTGGGATTCGTCGTATGCGGATCCCTCGGGAGACTGCTTGTCGACGTCCTGATAATCCTTGCCCAGGCCGGGTTCTGCGTCGGATACCTAATCTTCATCGGAAACACCATGGCCGATTTGCTCGATTCCTCGAAAAGCCTCTACATTTGGGGCTGCTTGCCGTTCCAATTAGGGCTTAACTCGGTTAAAACCCTAACTCATCTCGCTCCTCTGAGCATCTTCGCCGACGTTGTCGATCTGGGAGCCATGGCCGTGGTCATGGTCCAGGAAGTTCTCGTCGTGGCAAAAAACGGGGTTCTTGTTAGGGCTTTCAGTGGGTTCTCGGAGTTCTTCTATGGTTTGGGCGTGGCTGTTTATGCATTTGAAGGGATTGGAATGGTGTTGCCTTTGGAATCAGAGATGAGAGAGAAGAGGCATTTTGGGAAAGTCTTGGCGTTAACAATGGCTTTCATATCTTTACTCTATGGAGGTTTTGGGATTGTGGGTTATTTTGCTTATGGTGAAGAAACACAGGACATGATCACAGCAAATTTGGGTCCAGGAGTTGTAAGCACTTTGGTTAAGCTTGGGCTCTCTGTGAACCTGTTTTTCACTTTGCCAATAATGATGAACCCAGTTTATGAGATTGTTGAGAGGAGGTTTTGGGGTGGGAGATACTGCCTTTGGCTGAGATGGTTGTGGGTTTTGATTGTGAGTTTGGTGGCCCTGTTGGTGCCAAACTTTGCTGATTTCTTGTCTTTGGTTGGAAGTGGGGTTTGCTGTGCTTTGGGCTTTGTTGTGCCTTCTTTGTTCCATTTCATGGTTTTTAAGGATGAGATGGGGAAATTGGCTTGGTTTTCAGATTTGACCATTTTTGTGTTGGGAATTGTTCTTGGGGTCTCTGGAACTTGGTATGCTTTGCAAGAGATGTTTGCTGTTAAGGTCTAGTATTACTAGTGTTGATTGAACTCTATTTGTTCTGTTCGACCAACGCTATTCTGAACCTAAAGCTGTATTATTTACCAATTAATGGAAGTCTGTTTATTTGTTTAATTTCCCAATATATTCTTAAATATTTTAATTGAAAATGGGGTCATCTTCAATAAGTGTATGAAAGTAGGAGGCTTGTATTGCAACGGAGGTTATTACTTCGCATAGCTCCATGCAGTTATATGGACAATAATTGTACACGGTACTTAACGTATGTATTTTTTCGTGCAATGAATGAAACATAAAGTAATGAAGAGTTTATTTTAAGCCCTTTCGTCTCTTCTCTCTATTGTTCTTGTTCTTGTTCATGAATAGGTTGTATACTGCTTAGATAGTGGTGTCAAAAGGGCATGTCGGGCTCGACCTCAGGCTTATGACGGGCCTAGTTGTATCATGTTTGGCTTTATACAGTGGAGGATCGTGCCTAGGACTTCAGTTCTAGCGTTGGCTCAGGCTCTAGCCTTGAAGAGTCATGTCGAGTGTAGGCTCAGCCTCAAGCTTTACAGTGTTACAGTGTTGGCCCTATTGGACCGACCTTATAATTTTAATTGTCAAAATAATGTAACTAATACAAGTTTATATTTTAAACTTATAATATGTGCATGAACATAATCAAGACAGTCATATATCAAAAATTAAATAAGTAGGTGTTTATGTTAGTGGTTGGTAGATTCTTATTTCTCTTAATATTTTAAGGTTCAAACTTAGAGAAGCCAAATCGGTGTATTTTTTTAAGAGAAAATTACATGTTATGTCATGCTTTTAAAACTTAAATTTATTCATGCCACACTTAAACATTCTTTGCATTTATAAAAAATAAGTTTTGAAACATGTCATTTAAGAAAATTCTCCTTTTTTTAAACACCTATATGGCCTTAGCAGGCCAAGACTTGTAACGACCCTATTTATGTGACCGTTACTTAACTATATAATCATAAACTTAAACATGCTTCATCATAAAGTACTTAAATTTGCAAAATAAATTTTTTTAAATGAAATATTGATATTGAATCCTTAACATAAAACATTAAAAAAAATAATAATCATTTTTCAAAACTTTAATTCTATAAATCTAACATAATAATATTAAATCCTCAAACATGTTGATAATGTAATTACATTTATTGCATTATAACATAATCATAATTTTCCAAAACTTAATTCTTTACATACTTCATACCTTAATTTCTTAAAACATAAAAATAATAATAATTCTTTAAAACTTTTCCTTTATTTCTTAAAACATAAAAATAATAATAATTCTTTAAAACTTTTCCTTAAAGGATGAATGTAATTATTTAAAAAAAAAAACTACCTTTAAAACATTTCTTAATTGAATGAAAATATTTCTAAAATAATTCTAAATTAAATATCACTATAAATACCTAATTTCAATGCTTTTAAAACCTCATTAAAATCATCATATATTTTTCTTATAATTCATTATCTTAAAACTAACATATAAAATTTCTTAAAACTTAATCCTTTAAAAAAAAAACTAGTGTGATAATTTTCCTAAAATTTATTCTTTTAATACTTTTCCTAATTTAAAATTGGATTTTTAAAATTTTGAAAAAGGCTAATGTTCGTTAATGCGGCAAAGGAGGAGTCCCAGGATTTGTCATCGTTGTGATGCGTTGTCTGCAATATTGTTGAAAGTAAAGGATTTTTTTTGGGGTGCCCGGTGGCCCTTACATTGTGATGGTGTTTGTTGTATTTGTATCCATTGGTTTGTTCCTCAAAAATGCTTTCTAATGTTTGTTCGGAGGCTCAAAAGGCTTTTGGAGGAATAACAAGAGGAAGTTTTTTTGTGCAGGTATGTGGTTGTAGAATTATTTTCGGCCATTTGTTTGGGAATAAGTGGAATAAGATTCAAATGCATGTGCTCTCTTCTGGATAGTATTAGATTTATTATTCTCTATATGGGCCCCTATGTTAAGAGGGATTTAATGGAACACCTTTCTGTTCTTTCATTTGAGTTGGAAGGCTGTAGTATGAGATTGGTTATGTTGGTTGGAGATGTTTCTAGGATTAGTATTGTTCAGTTCTTTTTTTTTTATTTTTATTTCTGGAAAATTGCTCGTCCAATTGTCCCCTTGTTTTGTGGGTTTTTTTTTTTTCTTTTTTTGTTTGGGGGGTTTCCATAAAAAAGGAAAAAAGAGGAACTTGAAGAGATTGTTTACTAGACTTAACAGGCTGGAAAAGAAGATATCATTGAGCCCTGACTTGTAAGACACACAAATCATTTCGTTTTGTAAATCATAGTAATTTTTACCAACTGCTGAATTCTCACCTTGGAATAGGATGATCCCGAGGCACGTTAAGAAGTTGATTTGTCAGTTTTGACTCCTGAAACATACGTATAATGGTTTGGACTTTCCACAAATCTGGAGATGTAGAAAGATATATTTATATCTAAATGAATAAGGTTCCTACTTGTTTGTGATGGACTTTTGCCAGCTTGATGCTGTCATTGAAGCTGACAAGCAAGCTGCAAGAGACTTGATCCGTGAAAAGAAAAAGGACAGAGCGCTGTTAGCATTAAAAAAGAAAAAAGCACCGGAAGAATTATTGAAGAAAGTTGATGCTTGGGTCATCAATGTTGAGCAACAGGTGAGCATCTGTTTTCAAACTCTAGTTTTCTTCTCTTTCATTCTTCTTTCTTTCTCTGTCCTCTCTCGCTCTGGCTCTCTCTCTCACCATGTCTTACATAATGTGTGATACCTTTCTAATTTACATGAGAAGAAATTATTATTGTTGTTTTTTAATTATTATGTTGTATATATCAGCAGATGACTTCCGCATTTGATATGATGCCCCCTCTCCAAAGTTTTATTCTTCTTTGTTTAAGACGAGCAAATTTTCTAATATAAGTTTTGGGTTAGTTGGCAGATATAGAACTGGCAAGCAAGCAGAAGGCTGTGTTTGAGAGTTTGAAAGCTGGTAACGAGGCAATGAAAGCTTTACAAAGTGAGTTCAACATTGAGGATGTTCAAAAATTAATGGATGATACTGCTGAAGCTAAAGCTTACCCAGATGTGAGATTGATTTATTTCTTCAGCTCTTTTATCAGTTTCAAAGTTGTAGACTCATAGTTACAGTTGCAATATTTTTTTTTTTTGGGGGTGTGTGTGTGTATGTGTATGGCTTTTTTATGGTCCCTTTGAAGGAACCATCCCTTCAACGCAACACATAAGTAAAAATTGTAAGATGATGGTCATTGAACATAATGTTGAGGTTGAAGGTTTGAAGCTGCGTAACATAGTTTTTGGATGATTAAATTTCTTTTTCTTACACCAATCCAACATCGATGGACGATGAAGATGCATAACATATGGACGACTAATACGCCATCTGGTGCTCATGTTTAGAACGTTTTAGGAGGGAAAAGAGGGAAAAAGAGAACATGAAGAAGTAGCAAATTAAAGGCATGGAATATTGCCTCGTTCTTTAGCCGCTCATATATCCCTTGCATTAAGTTTCTATCATTCCAAAGATAAATTGTAACGTATTTTGTTTTCCATTTCTTTGAATACTGGATCATGATTTTACTTCTTTATTTAGTGGTTTGTTCTACATGTGTACTCTTTACCATTTTAAATTGCATCATTTGTTAATTATGATAATGAAGATTCAAATCAGCGAATGATATTAGCACTTACCATTCAAGGATTTTTTTTCTCATCCTAAAAACATTTTCATCGTCTTATTCTTTCTTTCATTTTTACTCACGTATCATTTGTAGGAAATTAATGCAATCTTGGGTGAGCAATTATCTGCAGAAGATAAAGAAGAGATTTTAGCAGAATTTGAAAACTTAGAAACTCAGGTTTGTGTATTTTATTGTTTAAATCGTGGGGTTATTAAAATCGAATGGTTGTTTTAGCTGTTGCTTATTCCAGGTACTCCGTCTGATGTGCAATTTGTTCCTTCGAAGTATCTGCCACTTATTCAATAAGCCATGTTATTATAATAAATTTTCGTCTAACTATCAATTGTGGAACAATGTTACTTTCACAATGACAGTTCTGAGGTTTTTGGGTGTACAGTACCATGTGCATATCCTAAATGGCTGTTTCATGGTATGCCGCTCGCTGTTCAGCCTTTGCAACATTGTGCTTAAGATCAATGATTATATTCTGTTAAACATGTAGTTGGGCCACATTAAGCTACCTGTGTATTTGCTAGATAAATTTCATTATAGTTTAGAATGCATTTTTTTTTGGTTCCTGACCAATGATATTTAGATTGAAAGAGCATATGTGGACAACAATCAGGTTATGCTACCAGTTCTTGCCCCTCGAATAAATTGCCGGAAGTATGGGCATTGGTCGTTGTATGTTATGATATGTCCTTGAAACTATAACTTAACCTTTTTTCTCACTTGGGACGAAAATGGATCTTTATATGTGCTGTAATAGCCATTATTTTTAATTGGACTTACTGTTTCCATCTTCATGAGATCTAACTTCTCAAATAGAGAAGTAAAATCCCTCAAAATAGACTTTTAGCTGATAGGTTGAGTGGTTGCTAGCATTCTCTACTGCTAATTTATAGCCAGTTTAGCATTAGTTAATTTAACTAATTTTTCAGTTACGAACAGTATAGGGCTTTCACATATTACAGTAAAAGTAAAAAAATTGTTACATTGTAAAGCTCTTATATGCTACAATATTTATAGTTCTAACCACTACGTCAAACACCATATTAATTTTCTCAAGTAATTGTATTAACGTATGTAGCTTTAGCTATTGTTGACAGGCTATATGCTGCTAGTTGCTTTCGAGTATATTAGCAAAGGGAAATCCGTCGTAGTTTTTATCTAAACTCACTCCATATTTTCAGATCTCCGCTCAAGACATGCTGGCTGTTCCTGCAACGGTGCCATCTGCCTACAAGAAATTGGACCTTCCTGATGTACCAACTAAACCACCAATTGTTGCCGACGCTGCTGCAGACGATGCTGAAGTTGCTCCAGCTGAAGCTTCCTCAAAGAGAAAAGGTCTCTCTCTCTTTCTCTCTGTCTCTCTCTCTCTACACACACATATTCGCGCACAATACAGAGTATAGCCTTCAAATGATTGACAAAGTTATTTGGAAACAGTGTTGGAGGAGCCTTTGCCGGCATGATTGGGAAGATCATTAGAAAACTTAAATGTTCATGTCCATTCTATCCGTTTGAGCTGTCTGAAAGTTTTGATGGACTAGTGCCTTGGTGGTCTGAGAAAACATGATATAGTTACTTATTGGACCGGGTCAATGGGTGATCAAGTGGGCACACGGCTTAGCTTGGTGACCTCCATTGCCCTTGGAGGGGCCCATGGTCTCCCAAGTGGGAGAACCAACGTCTTAATCTGTGGTAGCGGGGGGCCTGCGTTCGTGCGCCCTGCCCAATTATTCTACTCTTTTTTTTTTTTTTTTTTTTTTTTCACAATTTCTGTTATGTAAAGTCATTTATTTGGGTTGTGCGTACAAGTCGGGTTGGAGTTCTGAGTTCTTTGAGCACGTTTTGCTTAGAATCTACGATACAAGGAGAAATGTTCAGGTGTCCTCTTACTTTCTAAGAAAATAAAACCTTAATTGTAGACCGTTCTTTTGTATTTTATTACAAATTTGTTATTGTTTAATAGGATGTTTATTTATTATGAGCTTTGTTTTAGATTAATTTAAAAACTATACATTTTGTATCCGTTTAAATTAGATTTAATATATAAATATTTACCTTATCTCAACTAATAGTTAATTTCTACCTTTAAAATGACCAAATTATCTTTTAAATAAAAAAATTAAAACTTTTTAAAAATAAGAAAACAAAAGCAAAAACACGCAAAACATATATTTTTAAGGTATTTTATACATTTTTGAAATGAAAAAAGTTTAGCATAAAGTTTTTTTTATAAAGTTATTAAGTTATTTTTGTTTTCTAATTTGAGGATATTTTGGATAATTTTTAAGTCAAGATTGAAGATTGATCAAGAAAAAGAATAAATTTATTTATTAAATCTAACGTGAAGGTATATATTTGAGATAAAAACCTAATGTCTTACATTTCTATAAACTTAAAATACAAAGTATAAAAATATAAATAGATAATTTCATAATCATCACATATAGTTTTAATTATTTCATAGTTTCCCTTCTACTTCTTGAAATTACAAGCTCCTCCTTTAGATTTTAGATTTTTATTTCAATGTTCAGCCCACAACAATTTTAATACTGTAAAAAGAGGGAAAATAATTTTAAATTCTCAAAAGATCGTCTAAAAAATTCATATCCAACACGCACCTGTTTCCCTTGATTTTCAGGGAAAAAAAAAAAAAAATCCCCAACTTTGTTCTCTCTCCTCTTTCTTTCTTCTTTGTTCTTGCGTGCAGTGTCCTCTCAATTCCTTCTTACGAATCCAAAAGTCACAACCAGGGAACTCATGTTCCCAGTTTCTACTTAGATTCCTCGTCCTCTGCCACTTATGATTCTTTTTTTCCTATTTCACTTCCAAGTTCCCAATTCACAAATAACCATGAAACCCATATCCCCATGTTCCTCTCTCCCCCAATTTCTCTCCATCACCTTTCATATTTGGGTTTTTTGCCTTAGAAATTATAATTTCTTTTCGGGTTTTTCTTTCAATTGATGATTTTTGTTTCATTAGATTCGTTATTTTGTTTTTCTTTAGTTCTTAAACGAACGCTTGAGTGGCGGGAGAGAAGAAGAAAGGCTAAAGGATTTAAATGGGAGATTCTTCTTCTTCTTCCTTTTATTTTTCTTTTTTGTTGAGAGAAGAGAGGCAAAGGAAGAAAAATGGAGGATTGAAGAGGAAACGGAGGGGATCAATTATATAAGCACAAGTAATTTCCACTTAGGATTTTAACCTTTCTTTAGTTTAAATCATTTATGATTAGATTATTTAAGGGAAAAAAAATCTTATAAGGGTATAATAATATTTTTATTACTCTTTCCTTTTCAAAATACTTCAGAGGTTAAAATTGAAACAAAAGTCCTTAAATTTAAAATTGAAAAATGGCTTTGTCGTTCCTAAAAACAAAAAAATATAGATTGTGAAGAAATAAAAACAAGAAGGTATAACACTTGTTTGATAATAGTATAAAAACACGAAAGTAGATGGAACTAATAAAAGCAAAAAAACTAAGGGCCTGTTTGTTGTAGCCTTAGTGTTTTTAGTCCATAGAGGAAGACAAGTAAAAGATATAGTATTTTAATAAGTGTTTATGATCATATTCTTAAAAGAGTTTTAATAATTCAAAATGATTTCAATTTTTTTTGATATGGTGTTTGGCAATAAGAGTGAAAACCAAAACTTTTCATTATTTCAGTATAAAGTTTTTACATTCTACAGTGTCAAGAAAAATGTGTTATAGTGCAAAGCTCTTATATGTTATAATGTTTCTAACCAAAATTCGTTCAGATCATTGGTTCCAATTAATGTTTCCAAACATCCTATAAAAATTACAAAAATATTGTATTTAAGCTTATAATGTATTATTAATATTCTAATATGAATTTTAAAACCTATTTCAAAAATATATTTTTAAAAAATCAAATTTTATAACTTTAACAAAATACTTTTAAAGAGCAAAATTTTTCTAATAGTCCAGTCTAACACTTTTAAAAATGCTTTTGGATTTAAAAAACTAAAAGTATATTTTAGAGGGCCGTCCCAAAAAGCCCGTTATGATTAGGGGCTTTGATTATTCTTCTTCATTTTTTTCCCAGTAACAACACGTTATTATACAAGTTTCCAAAACAAGGAAACTATGATATATTATAGATAGTATAATTTGAAGACCTGCTATGATAGATTATCTATGCCTCCACAATTCTATTTTTGGGTTGAATCGTCGACCTTTTTTTCTTTTTGTATTCTCCACGTTTTCAAAAGCTTGTTAATTAACTGCGTTTCATTACCATATATCGTTTGAAAGAAAATTAATAATAACAACAACAACAAGAAGCAGCAATAACGAAAAAAAAAATCCAATTTAAAATAATTATTTTATAATTTTGCCTCCATTTTTTAGCTCATGAACGATTATTGGTTAGGTGTCACACATTGTAAAAGAATATTGAGGAAATTAATTCTATACGTGCACGCGCAAGACGCAAAAAAATAATAAAAATAATAATAATAAATAAAAAATAAAAGGAGAGTAAAATTAATATGCACTAATATGTTGTAAAACAAATGGCAAATCTGTAATAAACTACAAAAAAAAAGGCCGTAATTAGGGGGCGTTTGGTTATATTCTCAGAATTTTTCAAAATGTTTTTGCAGGCTTTTTGTGACAAAAATTTTAAAAACACTCTCAACACAATTCTCAAAAAATTCTTATTTTTTAAAACAAAAATATTTTTACCTGTTTTGAAAATATAATCAAACGACCCCTAAGGTTTTGGTGTTTTTTTTTTTTTTTGAAAAGTGAGAGGACATATGTCAAGAAGAGGATATAGAGTGAAAAAAGGAATGACTCTAACATTTTTTAGAATACAAATGCTAATATTAATGTAAATTTGCCACAAAAAATGTGAAAATTGTATATATAATGTTATTCTTTTTTTTACTCCATTATATAATACTATTTCAAATGTTATATCAAACTTTTATATAATTATTAAGCATTTACAAATGCCATTTCAAATTTTGAACCTAGCTTTTAAGCCTTAAAATTTACAAAAGTAGATTTTTAACATCAAAATAATTTGAATATTCACGATTAAGTAAAAAAGTCTATATATGCCAAATTTATCATGCGTTATACTTATGGTAAATTTGCCAATAATTTTAATATATAGTAAATTTAGCATTGTCAGTGGATTTCCTAGAACGTCCTGTTGGATGCTTGCTTCCATCTCGGTGCATTACCAACTGCAAATAAAGTTGAATTGACCGGCGGGTGAAGATTGGAATGAACCAGAATCAAACGACCTAGAAGTACACTGCACACAGGGCAAAACTAGCAAGAGGAAGAAAGGCAAAGTTTTCCAGTCCAATGACAATGAGCCCATGAAACTAAAATACGTTTTCAATACACAAGCCTAACATAACTACCCATAAACGCGAACCACCATAGCTAATCTTGATCTACGCAGCAACCGAGCCAATCACAATTGACCAATCCACGTCATTTGGCTCAACAGCGACATCACAAGCGAGTAAACAAGGAAAATATTTAAAGGGCTTGTTAAACAATCTTATTATAGTGACAAGACATGCGATGAATAACAAATAATATAAAAATAAAAAAGAAGTCCTTTATGGAGGAAAAAAATGGCACAACTCATATATTCATCAAATGTATAACAAAGTAAAACGTAATGCCCGAACAAAAAGGAAATTTCCATCTCAAGAAAGCTGGGGGCAAAGGAAAGAATTGGGGGAAAGGGAAATACACGAAGTGAATACAAAAATTACATCACAAGCATTCAGTAGCGGCATACTATGTATCACGCGAGGGGAAAAAAAAAAAAAAAAGTCCCACGATGGCATCATCTATATACGGCACTACTAAGGCTTGAATGAGCAGATACAAATAGAGGTGGAACTACCCAACTAAAATGCACTCCAATTATCAGAGCTTCGTCTTGGAGTTTGATTGTCCAGAGATGTTCTGAACGGGCCTGAAGACCCAAAAGGGTCCGAGTCATCAAATGCTGAGAATCCATGACTTGGATCGTAGTCTGCACTGCTGCGCATCGAATCGAATCTCGCAAATGTGTTGTCCTTTTGATCTGCACTGCTGCGCATCGAATCAAATCTTGCAAATGTGTTGTCCTTTTGACCGAAAAGTCCACCGTCGTGTGCATTGAAAGAATCAAACGTTGAGAAGCTGTTAAAGGCGGCTGAACTATCCTTGTAACTCGGTGGTGAGTTGCCTATGTTGTAGAGTGGTGTGCTGGGAACAGAATCGTCAAAAGTGAATGTGCGGCTGCGCTGGGAGAAAACACTTGCTTGAGGCGACCCAGTTCTAATAGGATTTAAGCCAAACCCGCCAGAATCAAAAAAGTAGTCGTCACCATTTCTATCATGATCGGTATCCTGTTTGAGGACAATTGACACATAAGCAAATGCGTAACACATTTTATCGACAATTACTAATCAAACGGTCCACAATAGAATACCAGCCAACTAAAAGCATACATCAACAGCCAAAAAGATTTAATATAGAAAAATGGAACCTCAGAAGTGCTTGTATGGAATTCATGGCAAGGGCTTAAGAAGACGTGTTACTTCAGAAGAAAAATACTTGAAGTTAAGTACTTATATCAGCAGCAAACCTTTGCAGATGAACAATTTATAGCAGTTTCTTGCAATGTAACAATTCAAGTATTCAACAACTTTAGGTAGCCTTCTTTTTTATTCAAAAACAAGCCCAATGTTCTTCCCAAGAAAGCAGAAGAAACATCTATGCCATAGCCAGAAACTATTCACAAACTCTAGATAACAACAGATTTCAGGTCCCAAAAACTTGCAACTGAAATGGACAATGAAGCATTTGAACCCTCAGATGAATGTTAATGAAATCCACATTACCCAATTAGTTAAACTATCTACTTACCTTCAGGGTGCTATTTGCATTAAAACGCCATACAGAATCAATGTCATCATTAGCGTCAAATGCCCAAGCTGATTCGTCAAAACCCTTATCACCAGAAAAGGGAGACCCTGGACCACCATGATCGCTGCAAACAAATTGAACCATTTGATAATAATGTATCGATTCAAATACACAAAATGTGATGGTCGTTTCTGCGGTAAAAATTGAAAAAACAAATGCAACTAGGAAAATAGATCCATCTATTCTTATATATAATACATGAGAAATTCCCCTGTTGGACAGAATCAATCCCATAACAGGCGTGTTTTATATAGAAGGCATTTGTAGCTGTAGTTGAGAAGTGCAGAAATTGTCTGGGCTGCCCTTGAGTAGGCATGCATAGAAGAGGATAACTTGAAGATAAAAAATATCAAATTAATGGTTGCTAAATTAAGTTTCTTGACGAGAATTATCAGGACACCATTTAAAAACGTATATGGGCATGTTTAGAAGGACGAATCAGTCATCTGCAACAGAAACCATAAAGATATACATGAAGAAGAATGATAGATACAATGAACACAAAAGCTCATTGTGAAAATAAGTTTAGCCAGCGCTTCAAAAGAAGTCATGATAGTCTTTATTTAAACGGCGGACAGATACCATACATAGTGAGAAGCATTTATACTTGCACAAAATAAGTAAAATGCAATGTTAAAGTCGTTATTATGTGCAATAGCAACGAGGAAGTGTCAATCATGGAGATCTTTAACACATGGAGCACTAAAGCCTGATGCTAAGAAAATACCTTTTGGTTTCCTTATCATGGGGTGAGGTATCTGAACCAATCGTCTTTCCAAAGTAGGAATCTGACAATTCTCCAGATGGGCTTCCGATAGCACTGCTTGTGATTGGACTGTTTGGAGCACTTTTTCCCAAGTCCTCACTTTTATTATCTGTAGATCCATTTTCAACCACCCACTCATCCACACTCTGTGTTTTGTCTGACTTGACATCCGCTTCAGGTAGAGCAGTGGCTGTTGGACTTTCAACCGTGGAGGACTCTTTAATTTGAGACAATGTGGTTTTCTGTTTCGGAGGTGCTATGATATTTTGTACATCAAGAGTGAGCTCCTTAACAAAAGTAAATCCTGAAAAGCAAGGTCATGTGACTCATGCCTCAGCTACCATGATCTCACAAATCCATGTTCAAAGTTTTAAAAACAGAACACCGTAGGCAGACAAAATACCAAGCTAATGAGAACGGTATAGTGATCTGCAACTTCTACGAGGAAAACATGTAGAGAAAAAAGCCAAAATGCCATAAACCCAACCATAAATTTGCCAATCATTAACAAACTTGCAAGGACACTAAAGCCAAGAGCAAAACCAATATAACCACTTGCACACATAACTCAGGACAACAAGACGTGCATAACAATGACCAATGCATGTCTACAGAAATGATAGAACTCTTCTCTGGCTCAGTTTATTAAGCCATTTTGACATACCTTCATCTCCAAATTTGTCCCAATCTTCATCCCAATCAGCAGCTCCTTCCTGGATGCCAGGTTGCCAACCTTATTTTAAACATCAATAGAGACAGAGAAAGTTAGACAGAGAAATAGAAAGAACACAGATAATAAATTATTCAGGTAACTGAAAATTACCAAGGAACTTTTAGATGAAATGCCCAATATGCAGACTATTAATATAACTAATCATACTCATTATTAATTCTTGTTTGGTAGCGGTGAAGGGGGTAAAGGGGGAAGCACTGAATTGATTAGTTAAATATCTTACCAAATGGAAGCTCAGTCAAAGTTGTGGGTTTTCCACGTAATCCATATTTCTTGCATTGCTCATTGAGAGCTTTTACGAGCTCATCAAGATCTGATTGAATACGATCCGCACGGACCTGAAAGTTTCAGTTCACAACTTAGACAAATCCTTAAAAGATATTCATTGGCCAAAGCCAGCTTTGAATTCACCTGAAGAACACCATCAGCACCGCCATCCTGTTCCATCTTGACAATTGCCTGATACAACTCCATTTTTTTCTCCTACATACGCATATGAGATGAAATTTGGTACGAATTATAACATATAATGCAAATAAATGTGCATATAAAATAACATGATTAAAAACAACATTTTCAGCTCATATGCGAATACAAACTAGTATTACGCGAATAATAGCAGGTGACATAGGTACATGAAGTCACAGAGGATGACCCTCTTTAGACATAAAGTAAGAGCCTTAAATTCATTGACTGAATGTTGAATCGGCTTCGTTTGGCAACGTCGTTCCAACTATATAGTTCCAATTGCTACGCTGTAAAGTTCTCACATGATATGGTGAAAAGCTCTCACATGCTCTAATAAATTCATTCTAACTTTTGATTTTTTAATTGCGTAACCAAAAGCACTTGATATTTGACATACTCTCTTATGACTTCAAGAAACACAAGCCAAACACATTTTTGAGAGGATCACCTAGGTCATCAGTTTGACCATAATAATGACTAATACCTGGATATCACGAAAAGTAGCTTCTTCAATAGTTAGTTTGGAAGCCACATCTCCAGTTTGCTTATATTTCTCTTCATATTTCCTGGCCAGAGACTCAACCTGCAAAACTTGCAGTGTTCAGCTAGCACATTATAGTTATAAACTTAAATAAGGAGAATATACATGCAGGTCCTATCCTCCATGAAGATACCTCTCTTTTATCAGCTAATGACCTTTCCATGATCTCATTAACGCGGTTGTCACATCTACTCTTGTAGAGAACCTTGAAACGGACAGAAAGAAATTAGCGAACAACAAAGAAACAAGCAGATTACATTAACATTTACTCCTAACATGTCTCCTACTGGTCTGCAAGCATCCAACTTCCAAGAGGTGAAACAAAGAGCTCAGAATCTCTATAACAGAGATATAGATGAACTGAATATTATTTGCTTTGAAAAAATGCAACTTTATTCGCTCTCATATGAGTGATGAGACAACCAACTTTCGAAGTTTCTAAGCCCATACTTGCATACAAAATTCGCTTCCACTTTCAAATTGAAATGCGTTGCAATCCAGAAATCTTTACAGAAAAGGTATCGAACAAAAGCATCCATGGATGAATTTGAATGGTAAACATAAGAGTTTTTTCCGAATCCCTCCAGTTTACCAGCATTATTTGAATCTTGATGCTGAACAAGAGAGAAAGTGATAGGGAATACATTTGAACATATATACTGGCTACGTGAGGATGCTACACAAGTGTTGACGTCCTCACAAATCTATGGAGGAATATTGAAAAAAAAAATGCCACTATTTTGCATGAGGTCTGCCATCTACCAGAAGAAAATAACGCATGGAGATGCTTGCCCTGATTACTTAAAACCAACCAAATCCATAAATATGGCATTTGGAAAGAGAAAAATCAACCATTTCTGAACTTAAAAGTAAGTTCACAAACCGATCTTCCTAAAAATGTACAACCATATGCATAAAAGGCTGAACAAAAAATAGAGGTGCAATATAAAATAAAATACTCACAAGTTCTTGCATTTTTGCACGGTAAAACTCAATTTTCTCCTTCGAATCCAAAATTTCTTTCTCTAGCTCTTCTACCTTCAGGCAGAAATCAAGTCAGTGAAAAAAAAAAAAAGTATGCAAACGCATAAAAAAACAAATGAACAGGAAGAATGACATGGGGCGTACAGAGGAAGACTAAGCTGAAAATGGAAGCACAGATAAATTTATGAATAACATGCCCTAATGACATAGAGTCTTTACACAAGGTGGAAAACCATTGTGTATGTCATTGACTCAAGCTCCACAACAGAACTAATTTTTCCAATAAGAAAGATGCTTAGAAATGAAAGAGCAAGTCTTCTGACATTGAATCCTATAACTGTGGAGATATCCTTTTAAAAAAAAAAAAAAAAGAAACAGATTCTGAAGCTTGACGCTACTAAAAGCTAATAGCTAGATGAAGCCTGTGTTAATCAAAATGTTGAAGCTCTGTGGACAGGAAAAACAGAGCAATAAATTACTATGGAGATAAATATTAATAAACTAAATTAGGAAATTCTGAGAGGAATAGCTTTCAGCTGAAAAACATTAGAAAAGAACCTGAACTAAAAGAACACTATAACCATTGGAATTCAGTCCACATAAACAAAAGTCACTATACGCTTATTTTATCCATCACAACATAAGAGAAACCTGAAATTCTCATAATAACAACATGCCCCAGAAAGAAGATTGGAGACAACTAAAAAAGTACCTTCTTATCAGCTTCTGTTGCTTCTTTAAATTTTAAATTAAGTGAATTCTGCTCCTCTGTGCTGAGTTGGTCTACAAGGTGTTTTTCCAACTCTGGAACTCTTGGTTTTGGCTGTTTGGCCTGTGGCTCCTCATCAGCCTTGGGAACAGCAGGTGGTAGTGGTGGCTTTGGCGCAACAGGAGGCATCATGTGTCGACTACCAGGACCAAGTATAACTTGATGTTGTTGGAAGGGTTTAGTATGATGTTGCTGAAAACCTTGAGAGAAAATGGGTGGAAAGGATTAAAAGGGTTGAAGAGAGAAACAAATCTTCCACAAAAGTGGAAATCAAATCATAGAATCTGATTCATTTAGTGAGTAATACCAGATGGTCTCGAACCACCATCAGTAGCATTGTTGTAGTTAGTAGGATGAGCAATGCTAGAAACATCATATATGACACTGCTTGGAAGAACTCCTGGAAGAGGACGTCCTTCCCTATATCTCTCCATCAAATATAGAGCAATACAGAACTCCCTAAGAGACAGCATGCTATCGTTATCCTGATCGGACAAATCCCATACTTGCTTCAGAACCTCTGTTAGAAGTAAACAATACAGAAGGGTGAGAATAATGGAGCAACGGCACCAATTACTTTCTTTAAATAGCTTTCTACACAGATATATTATATTTGAGCATGCTAACTTCAACCAAACCGAAGAAAAAAGTCTAGAATTCTCCTGAGGTACTGGAATTTTGAGGTTACATCATCCTAACTCTCTGAGTCCCAGGTCCTTTTCCCAGATCCAACTAGCATACACTCATAAAAACAAAATCCTGGATGCCAAAAGCTAATATAAACTGAAAACTGATAAAGCATTATCGACAAAGATAGGCTTGCCAAAATTTACACTATGCCTGCTCGCAAAGGTATATAAACGCACAAAGTAGTGCATACAATTGGAACAAAATGAGAGAAAGAGGGAGGGGGGGATAACAATTACCTGGAATGCAACGTACAAACCCTTCTCAAATGAAATTTCACATGTTAATGTAACTTAGGCTCTTATATGCACATATTCACGACCGCACAGGCAAAATAATAAATAAGTAACACAATCTAGACTCATTCGTAAGGTTGGAATACATTACAGCAATGGCATCGACTATATTTCGTAAAAAGTGTTTGTAGCCTTTACAAAACAAAAAACAGAAAAATACAGAATGTAATAGTGTACAATAAAAGACAAATGCCCATAACTAAAATTCACAAGTGAGCTTCTACCTCTAGGCAATCTCCAACTCAGAAACAGATTACGCGCTTGTTCACCAGTGATTTTCCCATCTTTGTCTGTATCCACTTCAACAAAGACTTTTGTGTACTTCTGAACTGATGTCGGAGTCATTTTAGGCCAAGGGATCTGGGACTGACCGGACACAGAGTCCTGTGAAACTCCAGGTATTGGTGTAGAGGTAGTCTGAGCTGAGACCACCTTGTTTGGTTTTGCAAATAACTGGGCTGCTGGAAACTGACCACCTGTACTTTGTGTTGTGGCTGTAATCTGCACTGAATCGAGGGCAGCAGGCCTAACTGAAGGCTGAGACCCAGCAGAGTTTGGAGCAAGGGCTGGAGTCGTAGGTAAGCTGCGCGACGAAAGTGCATGTGCAGAAGCATCTTGCTTTGGTTGCGATGAGGTTGCAGAAAACACATCACCTCCAAAAAAAGACTCAGAAGCAAACCCATTACCAGAAATATCCAGTTCTTTGGTATCCTTCGATGAAGGTCCTGATGGCTTCATCACAGAAGCGGGCTGCGATCTAGGTGGTTGTGAAGTTGGTCCTGATGTTGCCAACCCAAATCCATCCAGACCCATGGACGGACTACTCCCTTGAGAGGATGATCCCAATGATGTGCCAACTGTCCTTCCACCAGTCCAATCACCTGATATGCTTGTGTTTGGAGGCCGAGGTCCTGCCACTGTACCGCCCCTAGGAAATCCTTGGGTGACAACACCTTGAGCCAGTTGAGAAGCTGAAGTAGATGCGGGTAGTGGAGGTCTACTTGCATTTACTTGTGGTGCTCCCAATCCCACATTTTGGGATAATGTTGGAGTAACAATGCTACTCTGAGTGATAGGCAGAGGTGGAATAGAACTGGGCAGAGGTTGAGGTGTGGCCATAATATTTATTTGTGGTGCCGGTATTTTCGCTGCAGCCGGGCCATACAATGCTGCTTTCACAATTTCTGGGGTCAAATCACGCTTGCTTTGTGCCACAGTAACAAGTTTAAGGGCATTATAGAACTCTGCCCGGCCAAGGAAACTGGCCTGTCTCTGGTCAGCGTGTGCCCATATCTGCCCAAAAAATCAACCAGTGTGAACTACAATTACCCTTAGGCAGATCTAACAACATATAAATTGGGAAGTTGCAAAACAAATGCAAGAACTCTATTCGATTATAAAGTTTTCAGTTGGTTCGCATCTTCCATGTTTAGGGTACAAAATGTGCAATATAGATTCCGTAGTTGAGACGTGTAGACCTATAAGTTCTATGCTTCAACTTTGATCGTCTAGTTCTAGCATTATTTCACACCTAAACTACTAAAAGACATTCTGCTGCAGGTCTTCATGACTAAAAACTATTGTTATACTTCAAGAGGGTCCTGCACAAATCCTTCTAATTACAGTTTCAGGCACATATATGGCTGGCAACTAGAACCTTCCCAAGTGCCTATCACCCAAGTTTAGTAGTTCAAAGTCAAATAAGCACAAGACTAAAGTGTCATTAATTGGAGATAAGAAAACGTTTATCAGACACTAACATCACAATGATTGCAAGATATTGAAGTTTGTTTGGCAAATTCTTACACCCCCAGTGACAGTAATCTCCCAAATCCTCTTGTCTAATTCACTGCTCTCCCAATGAATCTAACTATAATCAACTTGTATTCAATCAACACAATCAGAAAAAGTATAACTCCGAGGAAAAGAATCAGCACCAACGAGTCAGTTAAATCGTATTAAGCTTATACTAATCACTTAAATCACGAAAAGACTAGTAATTCAGATAAGTCTGATCCAGAACACATCCCCATCCACTTCAAATCACAAGATACCACCACAATTACGCACGCGAACACACATAGACACATAAATGCACAAACAAACACTATATCTGTCTTGAACACAGCAAAAGGAAGAGAGAGAGAGAGAGAGAGAGACTCAGCACCTGTGCAAGGACCTGTTTCGGCAAACCGGAGCCTTGGAAGAAAGCGACGGCCTCGGCGCCGCTAATTCGGCCATCGCGGTCCAAATCAGCTCGCCGAAAATACGCATCGAACAGATCCACATTCGCCGATTGGTTCTGCGGCGAAGCCATGGCTGGATTGACGATTCGAAGATCAGACCACGAAAATCAGAAGCGCTGGTGCGCCGAGAACGACGGAGACGAACAGCGCATGAGGGACGATCGGAAAGCCCTAATCGGAGACCACGATAACGCGGGGGAGGTTGTTGTTCGTAATCCTTTCCCCTCTCCGATGTAAAAGAGGAAGAAAAAGGTGAAAATGGTCGACGTTCTTCAATTTTTCTGTTTTGCGGGGACGAAATTGCGAGCGACCACTT
The DNA here is from genome assembly GCA_946598075.1 of Artocarpus hirsutus. Taxonomy (NCBI): domain Eukaryota; kingdom Viridiplantae; phylum Streptophyta; class Magnoliopsida; order Rosales; family Moraceae; genus Artocarpus; species Artocarpus hirsutus. The sequence continues at coordinate 144,712 of CAMOHE010054444.1, read as the reverse complement.
TTGATTGGGAGGAATGTCAGAACTCACCACTGGCCTTTTGGCCCGGCCCATTACGTACCGCCACTGACCAAAGACAACTAGCATACATGGACTACTACTAATAATAATAATAATAATGATAATGATGAGAGATTTTTTTTTTTTTTCTTTTTAGTTTGAAAGTTTGTAATTTAGTACTTTATTACGCAGGTGTTTTCAAATATTTATAATAAATATCAAATTTTAATATAAATAATTATTTCTCTTTTTTTATTATATAATATTTGACAAAATAATTTAAACTATTCATAATATAAACATAAAACTCTTATATATTACAATATAAAATAACAGTATGATATATACTAAAGCCCACTCATACTTACTATTTATAATATAAATATAAAACTCTTATATATTACAATATAAAATAACAGTATGATATATACTAAAACTCACTCATACTTTAGTGTTTAAACTCATTTTTAAGTTTAAATTGTTTTGTCAAACGCCCTGTAAGTAGAACAAATTCAATACGAATATTTTGTTATTGAATAAATATTATTTAGATTCTGAGTATTTTCTTTGGGACATTTTCATGATAGTTTTATCTTTTTTTTTTAGCAAATGATGGTTTTCTCATAAGTTCAAAATCGTCAATCCAAAAACATAATTAAATAAGAGAAAAGATAAAATTGTTTAAGAAATACTTAAAATCTAAAAAATATAAAATTCTTATAAAAAGTGAAATCTCCAATAAAAAAATCATGTTTTTTTTCTAAAAATGTTATTTTTAATTGTAGTAGAATCGTAATTTCATATTTAAAAATTGAGTTTGGAGTATTTATACTGTCATTTTTTTGAATAATAAGATATTTCAATGAGATTTTGAAACGTTGAGCTATAACTTAATAAAGCTCTAAACTAAGAGTACAGATGTCATATTCCCTTTAAAAAAAGTGTTTCATTTTCCTTGCACCTCTTTAATTTTAAAAAGCTATCTAGTTTTATTTAAATTTAAAAAGAAAAATCTCTCCTAGAGTTGAAGATCTTTCTTTTTCTAACACAACTTTTCAGTCACATAGAGCGTTGCACCATTCAATTTAATTTCTTTGACAACATTCTACGTTTAAGACAAATCAGGGTGACTCATTTCCCCCAAAAAAAAAAAAAGGTGAGAAAGCTACGGGAAATTTTTTTAACATCGTTCCATTTTTTCGTGAGTTCTAACGTTTATGTGCTTTGTTAATTTCGCGTTCCATCTGACATTATTTATTCATTTATTTTTGTTCCCCACGTTTTGTCTCATTTAACTAAACATAGTGTCGCTTGGTCTTGTTTTCTTATGATAAATTTTATTTTTACTCCCCAAACTTTAAAAAGTTTGACACCTTGCCTCTTAAACTTTGAAAACTGATATACATAGTCTTTGAACTTTAAAACGTTATCGAAAATACTCTTTTTGTTATATTCTCTCTATAAAGTTTTATTTTTACCCTTTGAATTTTAGTAACTATGTCATCTTGCTTCCTGAACTTTAAAAACTGTTATTTTTATCCCTTAAACTTTTTTCTTTTTTTCAGGTCAATAAATTTTCACACAAATCAAATATCAAATTTCTTACCTAAATAGTAGTTTTTTTGTATTGTTTAACCCCTATTTTTATTAAAAGTATTTATATAAAGGACTATGCATATATATGCATATTTAAAATGAATATATATATTATATATGCATGTTTATTTTGCTAGCATATTCTTTTAATTTTTTTGGGTGTGATTCATTTTTCTTTTCTTTCATTTTTTTCTCGTTACCAAATTAGATGCAGTTCGGTAAAGAAATTGAACATACATCTTTTATTGATGCATTTTATATTTATAAGTTTCTTTTAAATAATAAAAGGAAAAAATAGATAATAATAAGAGGGGGAGGATGAGTGTTTGGAAATCTGTTGTGCTTTTTGGCAAAAGTTAAAAATATTAGAAACAAAAAGTTTTTATTTTCCAATATTTTTAACTTTTGTTTTAAAAATCATGTGTTTTTTTTTCAATTAGGCATACTTTTTTATGTCCATATGTAATGATTAAGGAAATTCATTAATAAAATCTAATATTTAAATTGGGTTTAATTAATGAATTTACTCTTAAAATTTGTAATAATTGTAAAATTGTAATAATGTATAATTGAGTGGTATTAACTGAATATTCTACTACAAATGTGATGCAATGTTGGATAATTTAAATACAGATTTTGTGAGTTTAATTACTCAAAAATTTGTAAATAATATCCATAAAATGAGTTTTATATCACAATTAATTGTAAAATTATGATACAAACGAATAGGTACTTATAATACAAATAAGACATAAAGTCCACTGAAATCCAACCCAGTGTAAAAAGAAGGCCGATGCAGTACAAGTATATTGCTAAGTGAAAACACATATATGAAAAATGTCACGTTTGGCCTCCAAAAGTAAACCGAAGGAAGGTAGAATAGTTTACATAGTCTAAGGTTACGAGTTTGCACTGATGTGACTACGGCAGCGTACCAAAAATACTGTGTGGTGAAAAATTACACAGTGTAAATTTTTAAGTCCCAGTGGACATCTATTGAATTTCTATTGGGCCACCATGCTATGAAAGGTGGCCCAATCCCATTAAGCCACTGTGGGTAAGCTAATTGATTACTTGGTGAGTCACCAAGTGGGATAAGTGTGAATTAAATGAGAGATTAGCCAAAAAATTCCACTTCTTCTTCTTCTTAACCCATGGCAGCCATGGTTGTTGCTTTTCAAAAAAAAATTCAACCCAAATCTTTGCAAAAATAACCCCAATCAAGTTCAAGAGGTAATATTCAAGAAAGTTCAACAAATTTTAAGGTAAAAATCTAACTTTTTTTCAAGTTTTTAATGGATTTTTCATGGCTTAAGGGAGAAATTAACTCAAGGTGTTTTTGCATGGAAATGGTGTCTAGAGAGGAGATTCAAAGAAGCCTTGGAAGGCTAGAAATCAAAAAGTGCCATTTGGGGTAAGTTTTGATTTTTAAAGTTTTGAAAATTTGTGATTTTTGTTTTAATTTTTATTTTCTCAAAAGTATATGGGTTCTTGAGCAAGTTTTTAGTTAAAACCCATAGAAATATGAATTTTAGTTTGTTGATGTTGTGAAATTAAGGGTTGGATGTTGAAAAATGGTAATTTGTGTAAAAAGTTTTATTTTTGCAATTTTAGTGTTAGTTGTTCAAAAATGATGTTTAGGCATAGAAAATGATTCAAACAAGGTTAGAACTGCCTTCTCAGGGGTAGATTTACAGTTTCAAAATGGATTTTTGCAAAAAAACCCCTAAGGACTAAATTGAAAGAAAAAGTTTTCTCTCGACAGATTTAAAAAATGCCCAAAAAACCCCTATACAGTGAGAATTTGGGAAAAGCTAAAACATGAAAGTTGTAGATCTCGATGAAACTATTAGATATTTTAAATATTTCGTCAAAAATCTCAACCGTTTGTGAGATTTTAATTTTTCAAGAATTTATTAAAAGTGAAAAAATGTTAAAATGGCAAAAACGTCATTTTTAAAATGATTTAAGGTATGGTACTTTGAGTTAAAATGTTTCTTATGAAAAAAAAGAAAATTTTAGTTTAAAGAGATAAATTTTAGCCCTGGGGGCAAAATTGTCAAAATTTTCAATTTAGGGGATTAATTGCAAAGTTTTACGAAAATGGAGTGTAGATGTAAAATAAGGAGATCCAACCCACTAGGGTATTATTTTAAAATTAGTACATGACTATTTTCGTTAGAATAACGACATCAAGCTCGAGTAGGTCAGTAGGCTCATGGAGGACAAAATCGTCATTTTTGCCAAATAACCCGAATCGCCCCAAAATATTTCAAATAGGAAAAGGAAATGATTAGAAAGATTTTCGTCCTTCGTTAGGGACTATAGGGTAGAGTTAGATAAAAATAAAAAACCAGTAATTTTTAAAATTGTATATAGTTATGCAACTCAGTTCAATAATTAACGATCACTTTATGTTGAAACATATTGAATAATGGATAATTTCTTTAAAATTGGCCAACAAGATCCTAGAAGTCTAGGATAAAGGAAAGATCAAAGTTAAATTACCCAACATTCGAATCAAGTAAATATTCATTCCATCTACAGTATGAAATTGTAGGTTTAGAATGTGATGTATAAATATGTATACCTGTGTGTATATCAAGATGTCTACCCATGTGTATGCTATGACATGAGTATCTATAAGTATGTTAATGCACACCTATAAGTATATTGAATAAATACCTATGTGTATGCCATATTTTATATCGGTATGTATTTAAATGTATACCTGTGAGTATAAAAGTATGTACCTGTGTGTACAATATTGTACAAGAGCATTTATGTTTACGTATAACATGTGACTATCACTTCATGCATGGTATGTTAACCATAATAATTGGACTGGTAATTATATCACCATAAATTAAAAAAAGTATCGTACCGACTCCTGACTCAAAAGAAGTTTAAGGATACAGTATGGTCACGGTGTTATATAGACCTAAGTGCGCAATGGTATAAACACTTAGCCCTTAGTTAAAGATAAGAAATGAAATGATAAAGAAGGTTTATAAGAAAGCATAATTGGATCATGCATTTTATTGAATGTGCATGTAGGATATATGGAACTTATTGGGCGTAAGCTCATTAAGTATTTCATGTTGTAAATATTTTGACGAGAAAGTCGTAACAATTTTATGGATGAGCTGGCGGAGAGATGATTAGTGCACAGATTGGGTATGAAATCCATTGTTGTTATGTTTCTGCTGTACAAATTTTATGTTATTTTGAAATATGAGGTTTAGAAAACGGTAAAAACGGTATTGTATAAGAACGATTGCTATGTAAGTACAAGTATAAACTTTGTGTTTTCAAGCTGCTAAAACCCGTAATTTACGAATGAATGAATTAAGTAAATATATGTAAATATTTATGTTTCCAAAGGTATTAATTTTTGTATGTGGGAAAAAAAATATCCCAAATTTTATTCTATATGTAAGTAAGAAAAAGTTTTATCGCTGCCCGAAAAAGACGGATTGTGACACCATATTTGTTATAGTACATAATAGGTCTAATATATATATATATATTGTGTGTGTGTGTGTGTGTGTGTGTATAATCTTTCACTTACTTTCGTACATTTCATTTTTTTATTTTTTATCTTTTTTTTAATGCCAAATAGATGTCCTTTTTTCACTTGTAATGCCCTTTTTTGTTTAGCAATTAAACTGTACTATATTTTTGTTAAAGTATTTGATAGTCTTTAGCTGTAATAGTTTTCTACTTTTTCACCCAATACGTAAAACCTAAAACACACATACATACATACAAAAAAGAGTCCAGCAAAAGGAGAATGAATGTCAAAAATCTAGTAAAATGTCTCCTCACTATAAAGTCTTTGCCCTCACTTTCTTCTACATTAGCTTAATAAGCACAAAAATCCAAAAAAAAAAAAAAACACAACCTTAAAAAAAAAAGACACAAAATCAAAAAAGGTGGGTTAGAATCATTGACTCAGTTCACAGTTCACGGCTCTTAGGTGAGCACTTTGAGTTTTGACTTGTATGAAGAATTGTTGATTAAAAAAGAAAATAAAAAAATTTTAAGGGGTAAAAATACCAGTTTTTGAAGTTCATGAAGCAAAATGACATATTTATTAAAGTTTGAGAGGCAAAAGTTAAACTTTATGGATATAATATTACAAAAAGGAATGTTTTCGCTAGCATTTTAAAGTTTGAACTGTATTTTTGTTAGTCTAAAGTTCGATGGGTGTGCATGTTAGTTTTCAAAGTTTAGAGAGTAAGGCGACAAACTAACCAATATTCAGGGGTTAAAAATAAAATTTATCCTTTTTTATGTTGTCTGATTCTTGTTGTCATTTGTAGTTTGATACTTGTTGCGTTTGAGAGTGAACTTATCATTTGTCAAGGTTTCTTGTTTCTATGTGATGCTCTTACTTGTAATTGAAGTTTTTAAAAAGCTTCATTATTTATGATAGAGATTGTGTCTATGTCAATTCTAAATATATTTTCGTTTGCAACATGATTTTGTTTTTTGGAAGGAGTTTGTATTATCCCTCTTCTTTTCAATTAGATTCGTCCCCTGTTTTATTGTCATCCATAATAAATATCGTCGTTTTTAACAATGTCGTTTCAATTATGGTTAATTAACATGACTTGTAAATAATATGATCGGAATTTTCTTTTATTAAATGAAAAAGCATTGTATTCTTTTTCAAATATATTTGTCAATTTCCACAAATCTTTGTTGGTTTTTGTTATTTATCAGATTTTTGTTGCAGAATGTTATTGTGCTGAAGGGAGGTTTGGGGATGTTACTTAGGTATTGAGGAAGAAAAATCTTTTCATCATGGGTTGCTTGCATAACCATAGGCTTCAACTTAATATGTAGTGTTTTTTTATATTTGGTCTCACTGTTTTATTAGTTACTTGGTTGTAATCCTATAGGATTAAATAGGATTCCTCGTCGAGGAAAGATGGTTAATTATCGGTGTAGGCTGGATATATTGTTCTTCCGTGTTTTAATTGAGCAGCTATGCAATAACGGCATGATTGGCGAAGATGAAGAGCTTTGTGGGAAAATGGGTGAGATTGTTGTTGTCGTTTATACATTGATTATCCTTTCTAAGAGATTATTCTTAATTTTTGACTCTCAATTCTCCTATTTCTTGTCGTATGTTTGTGTGAGTAGACGTAAAGTGAAAGGAGTTGATCATTACGCTAAAATACTGACAGCTGATAAAAAAGGAAATAGCTCAATTTGATTTCATAAATATTAGTAGTTAATTCTCATTTATTGTTCTTGCACTTTATATAAACGAAAAAGCAAGAAAGAAGGATAAAAATATTTGATTTCACTTCTTTATCTAAGAAACCTCTAAAAAAAGTTAGTTTAAATGCTTATAACATATTTTTAGAACAAAACAAGGGCATTTTTTTATTTTTTCTATTCTATTTTTGTCCAGAAAATTTTCAAAGGATGAAACCAGAACATGTTTCAAAAGATACTTCGTAAATTAGAAAAAATAAAAAATAGAGGAAAAATTAAACTAAAATGTAAGTTGTATGATTAAGCTTTTACAACATATGCAGGGAAAGGTGAATAGCTCTAATAAATGTTTAGACTATCTTCAATCTAAATGTCATTTCAAACCAAATTTAGCATGGACTTTTTTAATCAAGTAACTTCTAATTTTTTTTCTCTTTATTTTTTAATTTGAAATAAAAATATTCAATTGATATTTATAGAAATGTTATAGCCAATCAAAAAAACCAAAACTAATGGCTACTAAAATAGAAAACTAACATGATAAACTAAAAATTTGGTGCCATATCATAACATAGGTCGCATTAGTTGAAAATTGAACTGCACAAGTATATGGTAGTTTTTAGTTTTCAAAAGTGATTTTCAACCTTGATTCAAACCATAATGACTTAAACATTTACTTTCTTTTTTTAATATTCTTTTTATAAAATTATAGTATATGACTATATGTATCAAAGCAAAAAAAAAAAAAAAAAAGGGCTAAAATCAACCTCATTTGCTCCACTGCTTTTAAAAAACCTAACCCTCCATTTATCTATTTTTCACTCAACGTTCTCGCACACTCTGAATTTGATCTCTTCAACTCTCTTTGCCACATGCCTTTGCTGCTCCACCCCCGAGTTCCGTCTCTATCCATGGCTGTGCCGTCCATCATTCTACATGGCACTTCGCATCACATCCATCCCATAGTTGAACCCAAGTAGTCAACCTAGTTCTTTAATGTAGGTTTTCTCGTATTCAATTTAATTTTGTTTATTTTAATTAGGTTTTATTTTATTTTACCATCTATCCAATAACCAATATCTGTGTTTGGAAATGAAAAATGAACAAATTTATTAATTGTTGTTGTATTTGATAAATAGATTGTACCTCATGAGAGTGGCGAAAATTAACAAGTTAATTCTACTTGGTTACTATTTAAAACTTTTTTCAAAAGCTGGCCAATAGTAGTTGAAAACCAAGAAAGCTTCCTCTATATTAATTTGGTTATCAACGTTGTTTTAAAAATCAACAATATTTGGCTAACTTCTTTTTGGGTGAAACCCCCATTATCCGAGCCCACCACGAACAGCACCAACCCTTAAGGGCCCCTCAACGTTTGGGTGGTTTAGCCTGACTAATACGGAGTCGACTCGCAGAGAGACCCGAAAGCAGCAGAGTCTTCCAACATCAGCAGTTGTGTTCACTAGGACTTGGACCCGAATCGCTTACTTAAGCAGAAGCGCCTCCTACTAACTGAATCAGCCAGATGTTGGTTGGCTAACAATTAATTGCCTTAAAATTGTTGGTTAATAATTGACATGCACTCATGATATTTTAAGGCTTTTATCAATATTGTAATGACGCCTTGACGCCTTGTTACCATATAATAAGTGATACCCCTTGACTCCCAAAATTCTTTAAAATATTTAAAATACCTTCTTGACAAGTGACTATCAACTGAACCCGCTAGATATTGGTTGTCTAACAATTAATCACCTTAAAACTGTTGGTTAATAACCAACATGCACTCATGATATTTTATGGCTTTTATCAATATTACAATGACGCCTTGTCACTATATAATAAGTGATACCTTTTGACTCTCAAAATTCTTTAAAATATTTAAAATACCCCTAAAATACCTTTCAAAAAAATCCCAAAAAAAGTAAAAAAAAAAAGAACGAATTGCAACAATTAAAATATGCGTTTCTCGTATCATTGACAACCCCTAAAATTCATTCGTTACATTGAGTCATTTTTTAACGACTTTGTCGTTTATTTTATTTGTCTTTGTAGGGAAGATGAGTGTTTTTTATATAGTTTGTCGTTAGCAGCATAGTTGTCGTTTTCCATAGATTTGATTGTTTATTGGCCATTGTCGCTTTTCATGAATACAGTCGTTTTCAAAATCATTGGTTAAAAAAAAAAAAAAAACAAAACAAAAGAAAAAAGATATTTCATGAGATATCTCGCCTACTAGAGGCATTGTCGTATTGTCATTATGTCCTCTAATGTTATTGTCGTTTTTAAGACACCTTTGCTGTTCCAATCGTGTTTGCCTCAAACATTAACGCCGTTATATAGACACCGTCTATTGGTTCCCAAAAAAAGTTTGCATTCGATATCTATTGTCGTTTGAAAAGAGAAGCTGTCGTTTATCGTTTTATCACTCCTATAAATACTGTCGTTTGAAAACAAAAATCTTTTTTTTTAAGGAAAAAATGTTTTTTCAGAGAAGGAGAGGATTGTGATACTGATATTGTTTCTAATTTATTTTGACGCTCACTCATTATTGCTTTTCATTATACATATGACTTTATAATCACTAAAGTATCAAAATTTTGCACATGTATTTAGTACCAAATTTGTCACCAAATTTAATATTTGTTAAATTTAACATAAATAACAATATTGCATTGGAAACTGATCTTTTTAATTTAAAAAAAGGAAATTGATTTTCTATTCAAATATTAAGAGCCCGTTTAGTTAGAAGGTTCGTATGATTTGAATCAAAAATCTCTCTTTGAACCAAAACTTAAATATATTTCAAACCATGATGTGATATTTTAAATTCAAAATTCTCTTTAAATTAACAGTCACGTTTCCTTTGTTTTTAAGATTTTGAACCAATTTTTCAAACTACACTTTTTTTGACTTTCTATTTTACACAAAAAAAAAAAAAAATCATGTCATCGTCATATTTCAAACCCAAACAAAAGGACCCCAAGATTTAGTATTGTATGCAAATTTGACATTGTATTGTAGATCATAATATCGATTGAAAATTATCAGAATACAAAATATCAATGTAATAATGCAAAACATGTAATAAGGTTATAACGTTTTGTTTTTGTGTTTTTTTTTTTTTTATAAAATAAGAAGAAAAAGAAAGAGGAACGTTGCGTTTCAGCCATGATGCAATTTGGGCCACAATTCGTGACTCGCTCAAAGTCCAAAGAAAGATCGGTCCGTCGATGAAAACTCTACCCTTTCATGATCAAACTCTTCCCCTTCATCTCTCCGCTTTTTCAAATTGAGCAGATATTTTACTGGGACCCATGTCACCAAATTACAAAATGATAACAGATAGCCAGCTCACACGCAGCAGTCCTCCTTCTCTCTCTCTCTCTCTCTCTCTTTTTTTGATATAAGAAGGGAAAAAATCTCACCAATTTTAAACAAGACTTAAGACTAAACTCACTCAAACCTTCGACTTATAATAATAATTAGGGTGAAATCACGTGTCCTTACTTGTCCTTTCTCTCCTTCTTAGGCATTTATTATCATTATTGTTTATGTATGTTTCTATGATTATGTTCTCTTTTTTTTTTAATGGTGTATCATCAAAGAAAATGACACATCGATGCCACGTGGCATAAATTTTTTTGTCAGCCACATAAATTCGGCAATTTCCATGACATTCCAATTCCAATTCCAAACTTGGGGTCCCTTTGCCAGTCACGAGGAAAGGGAATGAGAGAAACTGCGATTATGATAGGGGGATTGCGATGGGTGTGAAAGGGTGGGGTTAAGCCATATACTTGATCATAATCTTAAAATCAGATCATACAACTAAACAGTTGTTGACCATTTTGAATTTTGATATTTCACGTCAGTCCAATGTATTGTCTTTTGATGGTGAATTTCGAAGATACCTAATATGTTTGAAAAAATCAATTTTAACCAAAGTTTTTTATTAATATAATATAAAGCTTTCACGTATTGCTGTAATTAAAAAATGAGCCATGATATAAAACTTTCACATGTTATAGTTTTAGTTCAAAAGTTTAAGTTATAACTGCACTTTTTAAATAATCTAGTAATGTTTGGTCTTGCCCACACTGAGAGATTTGAAGTTGTATAACGCAAATAAGCATTGATTTTGCAAGGTTTTGGAGGTTTTTATTGTGGTGTTTGGGAATAAAAAGTGATAATTTTTTATCTTGTTAAATTTAAATAGAAGTTTATTGGCTCCGTTACCAAATACCACATACGGTAGATTATTAGGGTGTTTGAAAGGGTGGTGGGAACCGTTGGTTAGAACCACTTTATTATAACATGCGAGAGTTTTATACTGTAGTGATTTTTTTATTGTTACGATAGCATATGAGAGCTTTACATTATTTTTAACTAAAAAAGTTGTAGAAATTCTCGCCATTTTTTCAAACACCCGATACTTTATTACACGCGTTTTTGAATGATAAATTTAATCAAAATGACAATAAATAACTTTCTAAAAAATGACATTAAATAAAGTATACAAAATCTAAATAAATTTAACAATTCAAAACTGGAATTCGATCGGCAGGTATATTAAAGTCTTAACTTATCTTTTCATTAGCTTATTTGGTAAATTGCAATAATTAAAAACAAAAGGACAACAGAGGAAGAAAACTTCTAGAAGGAGTCCTTTTAACAGAATTAGCAATATATAATAGGTCCTTGTACTTGTCATTTGGTTAGAACTAGAATTGCCCGGCAAAAGTTAGTGTAGAATGTTAAATTGTGATTAGTGGCTTGTATAATTCCTATATTCGTTATGAGGCAATGCACAAATTCTATGTTACACATCACCTAATGTTTGGACATAAACAGCTAATAACCATATTGACTGGTGTAATAAATGTAACCACTTAGAAAAACTAATCGCTTCCTTTAATTGTCCACTAAGAGGATTTTAATTTCGTGTTGCTAATTAAGGAAGATGTTAGTCAGCATATATAGAGTTCATGTGTCAATAGGCCATGGCTTCATTTTGTAAAGAGCCTTGGTCTTCAAATTTTGTTCATTAAAAAGGTGTTTGGCAAATCAGTTCTAACCAAAACATTTTGTGGCTACAATGTAAAGCTCTTATATGCTACAATAATAAGAAAAATTAAGTTATAATATAAAGCTATCATATACTATAGTTTTCGATTCAATAGTTTCAGTTTCAACTATTTTACTTTGTTTATGAGAGTAGTTGCAACAACATAGGTTAAACCACAACGATGTAAAATTCTCATATGCTACAGTATAAAGCTAAAGTTTGTTGTGCAAAGCTCTCACATACTATAGCGTGTAGTTTCAACAACATCATTTCAACCGTTCTTCGAAACATCTTATTAAATACCTTATAAGAAAAGCGCGTTTTCGAAGCTCTGCTAGGGTTTTTTCGAAAGATACTATTTAAAGTCTTTTTATGAGAGAATGGTGGCACTGCCCCCTCTCCGTTTAGGCTTAAACCTGGAGCCGCCATTAGGCTGGTCATCGAGACTCAAACTCGCAAGAGAGGGCGCGTTGGAGTTCGTTAAGGAGAGGTACCATAGTAGAAGGGGGGATCGAGTTTACAGGGGCGAGTCAAATAAGAAGCCGGTGGATTTTTGTGCCGGTGAGAGCTGGAGGTGGCTTTTGTGGCAAACAACATTGGTGTTCATGGACTTCATGGCAGATCTTAAGGCTGGACTGCGACAGCGGTGAGAACTAAAAGGACAGCTGTCTTGTGGGGTCAAAAGGGCATGACAGGGATGTCCTGGCTTCGGGCATGGCTTAGTTTGGTTTGTACACCCACTGTTTAGCAGTGGCATGTGTGAATTTTGTTGGCTAGAATGATGTCTAAGCCAGATCATTAGTGCTCTCATACGGATATGTTTAATTTCGGTCGATTGGCTTCGTCCATCAACAATTGTGGAATCTTTTGAGCCAAAAAGCTCTATGTTTAGAGTTGATTGGGTTTTCCCTATGAGTATTGGCGTCGGTTGTTATTCTTGTGTTTCATTAGTATATTGATAAATCCAGTCTATGTCTGGGATTTTTTATGCTTAAAGGATAGTCGTTTTGAGTCCTCGTTTGTATTATTGTTTAGTTGAACGGAGATTTGATTACTTAAAAAGAAAAAAACGAAACAAGAAATTAAAAAAAGAAGAAGTCAAAGGTGTGATGTCTACCTTATTGCCTAGAATTCAATGAGATTAGGCCATAATTTCGAGAAAAAACAATTATTGCACCAATTTTCAAACTTTTCCACCGATCTTGAGCAATAAAAACAACTGCTGCCGATCACCAATTGCCTTACCTCAATCTATCTGTTTGCCAGCATCATCCTGTTTCTCAACAAGGAAATCACGCATGGTGGTGGCGGAATCGCAATAAAATATTTTTTGAAGACTTTGGGTCTGTTTGGTAAATGGATTCAAATTAGTGATTTAATTTGAATTATATGATTTGAATTTAGATTTGAGTTAGTGATTTGAATTGTTATTCAAATTGACGTTTGGATGTGCATTTAAGTTTTAATCTGAGTATGAAATAAAATTGAAATTTGTGTTTAGAGAGGTAGTAAAAATAGTTTTTAATTTATTGGCAAATCTAATAAAATCTTAATGTTAATGATCTTAAAAAAAATATAATATGGATCTTAATTTATTCCTCTCGTCACTAGAAACACAATGAAAAAGGAATCATCTCATTTGGATATAAAATAAAAAAGTTACGATTTTTTTCTCAAATATAAAAGAGAGAATTTCAGCTTTTACTGTAGCAAAGATATTGAGTATCAAAAGTTTATAGAGGTCAAAACTCTAAAAACTTATATTGTTGATACTCAAAGGATTCAGATTTTGGGAGAAACAAACACGTATCCAAAAAATTCTTACTTAAATTTAAATTTAAGTCCATTAAATTTAAAAAATATACAAAACAAACGGACCATTAGTTAATTAATAGGTTTCAATAGGTAATGTAGTATTGACTTTTAATTGATATATAGTCAAGGCCCAAAGTTTCAATACATAAAATACAGACACCACTGTTCTCTTTTTTTATTTTTTATCAAAAGAGAAAACCCTTTTTTTTGGCATATCGATGTTCATTGCTTGAAAAATTATGTCAGATCATATATGTCAATTAATAATGTGTTTCATATAATCAGTTTTAACTAAAATTTTTAGTTGTTATAGTGTAAAATTCTCATATGCTACAATTATAAAAAAATAAGTTATAATATAAATTTCTCTCGTGTTATCATTTTTAATTTAAAAGTTTTAATTTTAACCATACTTCTTCTAACGTCCTAGTATTATTCATAAGAAAATCCAGTTTGGCATTTTTAGCGCTCTACAACTAACAACAAATCATTATTGCCATTTGCTGTTTTCGGGCTTGTCTGGCAACTTCCTCTTCTTCCTCTTGTTTTTCTGCTTTCAAAACGTTAAGGGAATGCAAATAATTATTTCATCAAACTGACTTTAAACTTCAAAGCTCAAACCTTGGTGCAGTGGCTAATTACAGATTTAGTTTACTGATAATTGAACACCAAACTTAACAATAAGGTCTTGAATAGTTCCCAATTGTCATATTTGGTATCAGATTTTTTCCAATACATCGTACATGAATGTGTTTTTACTAGTACGATCGATTTTGAAATAGGCATACGCGCATTATTGGTAGACATTGTTCCCTACCAAATTGATTTCCATCTACAACTCATTAGTTGGACGACATCAATGAGTTTAATCATAGAATGTCACGAAAAGGAGCCTAGTAACTCAACAACAGACCGAAAAAGGAGGTAAAGTAAAGCACAGATAATATCAGCGAACCAGAGAAAAAAGCCAACAAAAGGCCAGCGGTTCAAGTAATAAAAAGAAGGGCCTACGACAAGGGGTGCATGTTTTAAACTCAATTAATCTAGTTATTTTTTTTTTTGAGAGTTAATGGTTAAAAAACATATACAGGACTGACAAGTATTTTTTAATTATTATTATAGAAAACAAAAAAAAAACATTAAATATTTATTTTTTAACTATTAAATCTATAAAAAACTTAATTTTGACTGGATCTATTAATTTTTAAATGTATATCACTAATAAAGGTTTTCAATCAGATAAGTCTAATGAAAATAAAAAAGTTAAATTTGAAAGTATTTAAGAACTAAGTTAACTAAGTTAGAATTTGAAATTAAAATTTAAATATTATAATATATGAGGTTTTTTTTTTAAGATGCAAGGGATTTATATAGTAATAATTATCAATTGTTTAACAATGATTTTCACTACAAACTTAATTATAAATAATATAAAATTTTTATATACTATAATAACAATAATAAAATAATTATAAGATAAAATTTTTATATACTATAATAAAAATAATTCTAACTAATAATTTTTCTCGCATTTTCAAAACACCCTTAAACCAACCTAGGTGTTAAAAGGTTATCCACATATAATCTCTCCACAATGATGGCAAAAGTAAAAAGGTTATTCTTGTAATTGAAATTCCGACGAACGTTAACACAGAGGAGAGAGAGAGAGAGAGCCCACACGTCGCAGCTGTCTCCAGCCCATTTCCCTCCCAAACACGATCCCCTCTCTCTTCTTCTTCTCAAATCTCATTCCTTTATAATAACCCATCTTGTTTCCCATCTTTCTCTTCACTGCAGTCCTCACCACAAACACATATTTCAAAATGTCATCGACATTATCATTCCATTCAAATCCCTTCCTTCTCCTTCTCTTCCTCACAATTTTCTCTTTTCTCCGCCATGGATATTCAAGCTCAAGCTCAGGCTCCACCAAACCGATGTCGTTTCAGACTCTAAACACAAAACCAGAATACTTCAACCCAAAACTCCCCCCCAGATCCCTCTCCTCCTCCAAGAAATTCGAGGGCTCCTCCGACCTCGTCAACCTCCGCTACCACATGGGCCCCGTCCTCTCCTCCTCCCCCGTCAACATCTACTTAATCTGGTACGGCAAGTGGGCCCTACCCCAAAAACTCCTCATCAAGGACTTCCTCCTCTCCATCTCCCCCACCTCCTCCGCCGCCTCCTCCGCCTCTCCCTCCGTCTCCGAGTGGTGGCGCACGGTCTCCCTCTACACCGACCAGACCGGCGCCAACGTCTCCCGATCCGTCGTCGTTGCCGGAGAATACGCCGATCTGAAGTATTCCCACGGGTCCCACCTCACCCGCCTGTCCGTACAGCAGGTCATCGCCAATGCCGTGAAGTCCGGCCCGTTCCCGGTCGACCACAAGCACGGGATCTACCTGATCCTAACCTCGCAGGACGTGACGGTCCAGGACTTCTGCCGGGCGGTCTGCGGGTTCCACTACTTCACCTTTCCTTCCCTCGTCGGCTACACTCTGCCCTACGCCTGGGTCGGGAACTCGGGGAAGCAGTGCCCGGAGGTTTGCGCCTACCCCTTCGCCGTTCCCGGATACATGGCCGGCGGCGGGCCCGGAGCCCTGTCGCCGCCAAATAAGGACGTCGGAGTGGACGGGATGATCAGCGTTATTGCTCACGAGCTCGCGGAGCTGGCGTCGAACCCGCTGGTGAACGCGTGGTACGCTGGGGAGGACCCGACGGCGCCAACGGAGATTGGGGATTTGTGCGAGGGGCTGTACGGAACCGGAGGAGGAGGCGGGTACATTGGGCAGGTTATGAAGGACAGAGAAGGAAGGACTTTCAATGTCAACGGGAGGAATGGGAGGAGGTTTTTGGTGCAGTGGATTTGGAGTCCTGCTTTGAAGGCTTGTGCTGGTCCTAATGCTTTGGACTGAACCTGAAAATTAAAAAAAAAAAAAAAACAAAGTTGAGCTACACTCGAGCTTTTGAGCTTTGTTGAATCTTTTTTTTCTTTCTCTCTCTTTTTTTCCTTTCTTTTTTTTGAAAATTATTATTTTTTCCTTTTTTATTTTGAAGTTAGTACTTTTAGATGTAAAGAAGGGTGGATGGAGGTGGAAATCCGAGGATATCCTGATATGATTTAACAGATTTTCAGATCCTATGGTAAATAATTTTTTTTCCCTAATCCGAGAAAATTTTTAGCATTTTTCATTATGCATTGCATTTTAATTGCTTTGCTTAGCTTAGATTTTGCATATATACTGATAAATATAATGAGAAGATTTTAGATCGACTGTCTGGTTTAATTTGAGAAGAACAGTGTGCCAAGAATGGGAATAATGGTTAACAGAAACTGTCATTTACTAGGAATTGATTTGGCTATAACAATTAACAGTGAATCTTTGGCCGTATCTCCGCCAAAATGGCAGAAAAACTGAGCTCAGTAAAATCAGGCAATACTTAAAAGAGTGATATTTGCCAATCAGAATCATTTGGAAATTGTACAAAATAAGAACCCATTTCAATCTCAACTTTTTTTTTTTTGGTGTGAAATCGAATAACATATTAGTTCTTTTCTGCCAAATGTTTAGAATTTGCATCCTAACTTGCAGATGCCTCATTCTGATGCTGGTAGAAAATCCTGTCAATATAGGATTAGCATGTGTCTCATAAATGAATTTGTTTGTGACCTTGAAGAAAAAAGAAAGCAAGTGCTGCAAAGAATATGCCAAATTTCTCTAAAAGCAAAATCAGGACATAATTTTAAGTTTATTATATTCTAGTTAATCTTTCGATAAAGAGATAGATAGCAAGTTTTTGAAGTTATGAAAAGCTGTGTTTCTCACATTTGATCTCTAAACTTTTGCCTTTTAAGAGTTTCTAAGCCTTTAGTTAAATACGTGCATTAATAATGCATGCCCACATTTATGCTATTGGACCAGGAGTAGCGTAAGCAATATATGCTAAATTATTTTTAATGATGCTTAAAAACACTCCTTTTTTTTGGGTATTGTCGTGACTCTAGAGTGGGGACAGCAAAGTGTGTCTTTCATAAAACAATTTACCATAACTTATGTGGTAATAGTTGGTTTTAACTAATTTTTCTAGTTAAAATTCTTAGGAGGTGTTTGAAAGGTGGTGAAAATCATTTTTATTGTAGTATGTGAGAGCTTTATACTTTAGCAATTTTTTTTATTGTTACTGTAGCATGTGAGAACTTTATACTGTTTATAACTGAGTTTGTGGTGGAAACCGCAGTTCCCACCACTTTGCCAAACACCCAGTTATATGTTACAGTAAAAGCAAAAAAATTACTATAATGTAAATATCTAACATGATATGACTAGTTATTGCCCATAAGTCCAAAAAATATGATATTTGAAGAAGATTTATTAATACCCACAAGCTCTAACATAAGCAATTTAAAGCGGTGTTTGGTTAAAGGTGGTTTACATTACAAACTCAGTTATAAATAGTATAAAATTTATATGTTACAGTAAAAAAAAATTATTAAAATATAAAATTTTTATATATTACAATAAAAATAATTTTTACTAATAATTTTTACGGCTAGCCAAACACGCTGTTAATAATGTTGTAATTGTTATATCACACAAACTCCATTCCAATTCCAGTATTAGTCCAAACTCAAAAAGTGTTTCCCCCAAATAGCAATCCCGGGCTATTGACCACATGATAGTCATGACACTAATTATGTTTTTGTCTTATGGGCCATTTTGATTTTGATACCTGGAAAAGGGGCATAAAAGAAAAGACAAGTTCTTGTCCTTTTTTGGAGTCAAGTTGGGGGAAAGGGGGTAGAAGAGGCGGACACCATCCATCACGCATCAAACCAATACACCAGTACCCAACTTTTAACTCAGCATTTGTGATATACAGCTAATAGTGGGACCTACAAAAGTAAACGTATTATGTAAGGTTCTGTTGTGTTATTGTTATTATTGTTGTTACCTGGCCCCCACCCCAAAAGTCCTGCTCCAATCCGTGAGGTTCTGCCCATGCGATGGCCAAGTTGCTAGTGTTTTTTTTGGGTGGGCCCAGTCTTGGAAGGGTCTTCTTGGTGAGTTCTTGCTCACCTGCTTTGCTAATCAGTTAAACGGGCTGTCATGGTTTAAAAATCATGTGAAAGTTTTATAATGAAATAATGTTTTGTTTTTTTATTTGTCTAGGTTTTTTTACGGTTTTTGTATCGTTTATGATCTAAATTAATAAGTTGAAACTAAAATATTAAATAGACACAAAATGTGACAACGTTTTGTAGCTTTGCTGAGATCCAAAAGTTCCAATTACAACCCTGTGATGGCGGTGATAAATAAATGTTCTTTTCACATGTCCTCTTCATTGGAAAGGAAAACACACACACATATAAATATATGTATGTATCAGCGATCTCAGTTTCCATTAGTTTTCTCTCCAAATGGGAAAAACGTTTGTCCTTTGTTTGGAACTTTTCCACCAACACACTGCTTTAGAATGGTCCACACATGGCATTTGTAATTTGACTTTGGATTAGTTTATTATACTTTATAAGCTAGAGTTTCTGAATCTTAGAAGGTAGAATCATGTGTTGGGCTCAAGATATTTTCTTTTTCTTCTTTTTATCTTCTTGGTAAATAATGATATAAGGTAAATTTACATAAATCAAGGAGTACTAATATTGGCAGATGTTGATTAGGGGAAAGCCAAATGATGCTGTTCAATTATGTTTACAATTCGTCATTTGAAATGATGAGGTTACGTGTTTTACGTGTATGAATCGCTCACTGTACGACAGACTAATTTTCCGATTGATTTATTTGTGATTCATGTCAAGTGAGGCGCAAAGTCACCTTTTTTTTTTTTTTTTTGGCGCAGGGAGAAAAAAAAAAGATTAGGAGGAAAAGCAACAATTGAACAGTCAAACATAAAAGTATCAACAATTATGTGTGGTTCCTCATGAATTCCTGGAGCACATCAGCACGTGGCCCTACCTCTGGTGGGCCCCACGAGGGGAAAAATTAAAATACGATCCCTATTCGCTTGTTGTTGATCAACAGGCTATTGCATGGGCAATGGAGGGAGGTAATGGACATAGGCCTTCGGACAGAAAAGAAAGGGACAATTGGAAAACGAGGTAGGGCTTTGGTTTTTGCCATTGCCTCTTAAGAGTAAGTTTAGACCTTAAAGTTTAAAAGGTGTTTAGAGTTTTATTTTTAATCTATCAATAACAACTATAAAAAATTTAAAGCTCTCAATAAATATAAGAAAAAGTAAAAAATTACTACAATGTAAAACTTTCATATTTACTATCGAAGCTTCAAACAAAAGCTTAGACAAATAAAAACCCATGTCAAAAAATGCAATCCAATACCAAAATTTTGAATGACAAATTTGACACTATTTTTAGTTTTTTTTTTTCCCCTTCTGCAATCTATGTATATATCAAGGAAAGCGATAGTCATATGACATGCTTGTCCATGTATATTTGTTTTTCTCATTGTCCATGGTGTCTACCTTGGAATGTCATTCTCGTACTGCAAATAGAAGAAATGGTATAATAATAGCACATGAAACAGTACAAGCAGTGTTTGTTTTCTTGTGGGTAGTAATGTTATGATTGATATGTATTAATAGTGAATTAGAAATACCTTGGAGAAAAACTGTGTGACGAGATTTTTAGCTCATTATAATATCTTCTGGTCAATATAATGCGAGTATTCTTGAATTTGGGAGGCAGTCCATGTGGCTTGGGTCCTGAAAAAAGTGCCTAAATCTGTCTGTTTGGATATGTCTAGTGATTCACAAAGGGCTCTTCGAAATCGTGTCTAGTCTTGAGCGTAATGCTTAAAAGATTTGATTGCATCTCTCCAATCAGTTGTGATTTTCGAATGGAATGCTTGTGTCATACTCTTGCAACAACAAATTGTGCCTATAGCTAGATTTCGACCTTATAATTTAAAATCAATTACTTAGTTGAAAAGGGCAATTAATATAACCAAAAGTTCCTTACTATTGTTTTGCAATTTCTTTTCAATGGACTATTTTTTTGTCCTTAATAAACCATGATTTCGATCACTTTGAAAGTGGTTAAGGATTTTACGTTGGGTTGACAAACTCCCTTCACTTCTGTCCAACAATATCGATGAGATTAAAAAAAAAAAAGATCAAAACATGCATGCATTAAAAACACTTCAATTATTGACGAGTACTATAGACAATTTTGGATGAGATTGAAGTCTTTACCCCCTGCACCACCCATATGCCAATCCAATATTAATCCAAAGGGAAAATTTTTGTACAGTAATTTACCCCCTCAAACCAAAGGAAAGTGACTTTTTCCTAGACACATTCAAAACACATAAAATATTCTTGGCTCTTGAGCTATATGACACTGTATGGTAGACATTAATTTCTGTCCCCATCACCACTCCCTCCTCTAAAATAATACTAAAAATTAAAACCACAATTTGTTATAATCTTTCTCTAAAAATAGAAATATAATTAACACTTTTAAAAAAAATTATGAACAAAATAAAAAATCTAAAAAATTGAATAAACACACGTATCCCGACTTAACAAAATGTGGCTCCGCCATAGTCTTGTGGGTTTTTCATATTTGGAGAGAACATGTCATTCACATTATTCCCAATAAAATTAGACAAGAAATTTGAATTATGAAAAGCATCTTTCTTTTTTTTAAAAGGAAAAAACATCTCTTTATTCACATTAATATTTGAAAAAGCATAATAATGCAGCAACTGAAGTGGTTTTGCGGGCTAAACCAACTGGTACACTCCCAAGGGCGGAGCTACTTAAAGTCCGCGGGCGCAGCCGTCTCTGGGCCCAATGGGCTCTTCACATTTTGACCCTCAAAAAATATTTTTGCACTTTTAATTTCAATTTGCGCCCCTGAAATTTTTTAATTACATTTTTTTTTACATATGTTTCTAAAATATTTTCTATTAAATTCAAATTTTAATTCTATGTATAGTCATATTTCATAATTTTTTTTCAATATGTAGATCACCTTAAACTTTGACTTCTAAACATACTAATGTTTAATCTTAAAATCTCAATAAAAGCAAAAATTAACTACACTACTATAGAAGACATAAACATTAAAAAGTAAATTAAACTCTATTAGAGGTTTGGTTTATTTGAAAGGAAGAATAAAAGGTAAAAATACATTGGAAAAAAAGAAGAAAAGAGACAAAAGAGTTAAAAAAAAAAAAGAAAAAAAA
Organism: Artocarpus hirsutus; assembly: GCA_946598075.1. NCBI lineage: Eukaryota > Viridiplantae > Streptophyta > Magnoliopsida > Rosales > Moraceae > Artocarpus > Artocarpus hirsutus. The sequence goes on along the minus strand of CAMOHE010054444.1, from coordinate 122,785 downwards.
TTGCAACAAGAAGTCAAAATAACATAGCAATAAAAATTATTAAGCTAAAATTTTGATAACTTTAATAAATAAGCAAGTTGTTGTAAAATTACAAAAACCACGTAGCACACAGTTTTTCTCTCCTCTCTCCTCTCCGCCGGCGGCGACCTGCTTCTCAGACGACGACGACGACTCCGCCACAACGACTTGCTCCTCGGCGGCGATGGCGACGGTGCTCATTGTGCAAGGTAGACGATGAAACCCACGGCTTTGCGATGGCGTCAGCATAGTAGCGGACATCAACGATGGCGTCGAGTTGACGGACTTTGCGATCATCACGGCCAATCTATCTCCTTTGCTCCAAGGACTTTGACATTGTCTTCTCCAACCATGGCCGATCGATCTCCCTTGCCCCATCAACTTTGAGGTCATCTTCTCCAACCACAGCGACAACTCACGGAGAAGCTCCAGTGCTACGGTGATCTTGGGTTGTGATCTCCATCGGTCCCGAAGCCATCGCGCTGTCGTCGGAGGGAGAGAGGGAGGGAGGAGTAGGACAATATGCATTTGTGTGTTTTTAGAATTCAAAATTATGTTTTTCTAAAGATTTAATTGATGATATTTAAATTAAGGATTTTTGTAATTAAACTTGTTAATAAATCTGTATCTATATTTTTGGTCTGTCTATTAACTTTGTTTTAAAGTTGGCCCATCGATTTTTATTTCTTTCATTCTTCAAAAAAAAAAAAAAAATTAAACGAATATTTTTCTTTAAAATTTTAATTTAATTTAGCCTCGTAAAAAAAATTATGGCGCTGCGTTGGGTACTCTGGATCCAAACCCTAGGGAAAAGAGCCAAAACCCACGAGGATTACCAACAAACCAGCTAGAAAAACTTTCACTAATTCTTAATTAATACTTAAATGTCTGACGCAGCAGCTATTTGTAGCTGGTAGTTAATAAACGACATGTTAACGAGCACAAAGTTCAGTCCCAGGCAAAATAAACGTATCAAGAAAGATCTCAAGGCCTATAAACGACATAGACAATAAAAGAAATTAAAAGGCTACAACACAGCATTCTTTGAGCCTAGCTGCCAACCACATTTGGCGCTTTTATAACATAAACTCATAAAGAATAAAAAAAAAAAAACTGCCAAATTTGTTTCACAAGCAAAATACATGCTAGTTGTTTGTTTGAGTAAATGATGAAATGAACAATTCGCATTACAATTTAGAATAACCCAACAAAGTGGACACTACCATTCATTCCATTCCAAGCCATTTACCAAAAAATACATGCTAGTCGTCGTCTATGTTTAAAAAAAAAAAAAAAAAAGCGAAAAGAAAACTCTTGTCGTTTTTGCTCAAAGTTTACTATAGTTTAGTTACAATACGACATATAGATATTCTATGAAGTGACGACACTCTTGTCGAGAGAACTTATGTTATTATGGCTTTAATAAAAACATTTGGCTTGTTTGTTCAAAAAAAAAAAAAAAAACAAAGGATTAAATTGGTTGCCATCTAAAACTGTGCTGGCGTTTGCTCCATTGTGATCAAGAACATCGGAATATACAATTCTTTCATTCAATCAGAAAACAACACGTCGTTCTATCGTGGAAAGTTTGCTGTCGTTTCATAAAAAAACTTCATGTCGCATAAACAAGGCCCTGTTCTGGAAACGTGTTTGTTGAGAGTTCATCTGCCGAAAACCGTCTTGTTTCTAGGTTCACACGGTATCATATTGCCTCGAAAGATGGCGTATACGTGATGCTACCATGAGAATTGCATGAAAAGCCATTGCCACCTATTTTGGACTTATAAATTTGTTGCGCCATTTGGCAACAAACCATTCAGACTCTTACAATCCCTCTATATATATATATATATATATATATATATTGCTCGACCACCGATCGAACTTTTAGTATATATTCTCTCATTATTTTTCTTTTATTATTAAGAGGAAGAGAAGGCCTAACAATGACTGATACATCGGGACTCGGAGTTGGAAGTGTTGCGGTCTGCGACGACAAGTGTGGTTGCACGGTACCATGCCCCGGCGGCGTGGCTTGCAGGTAATTAGTTAGATACAGAAAAACCGGCCGGAATTTAATTAATTCAATCAATATTCTCTTAATTAACTAATTAACGATTTGTAAACGTAAGTTGGAAAATTATTCATATATAATTTTTTTGTCTGATTTTCTAGTTTCTCCTAATTCTTAATTAGACCAATTAGATAGAGAATACTTGTTTATAATTTGTGGTTTATCAATTAATATGTGAAAATGATATATGATCAGGTGCACAGAAGGATCAGAGACCACAAGCGGGGTTGGAAGTACAGAGGAGCATAAGAAGTGCTCGTGCGGATCGCACTGTGGATGCAATCCATGCAATTGTGGCGGCCGCGTCGTCCCTGCTGAAGTTGGCAAGGCCTACTGCAAGTGCGCTCCTGGTTGCTCCTGCGTCTCCTGTGCCGCTTAAGTATTGTATTATAAATATATATTTATATATAAACGTATGTACGCATATATCTATATGTGTGTGTGTGTGTACGGAGCTATAACACTGAAGCAACATACTAGTGCTACACGATCACTCTTGGCATGTGATCAGTAGCTATAACACAAGCAGCTAGTTATATATATATATATATATATGTATGTATGTATGCGCGCATGGTGTCTATTATGGTACTGAATAGATGAAAGGAAAAAAAAATATGTTTTACATATATGGCCGGGTGTTTGCCTTTTTATCTTTTGTTTTTCTTTTTCCATATATTTATCTGCCTATTTATATCAGAAGGTTACAATAATTTTCAATTATTCAACCATGAATCTCTATTCCCACCGAGAGTTGGATCTTAGTTTCAGGATGAACGCAGGCTGCATGTTTAATTCATGCAGGTGGGACCGTTTCAGAATTTTGGTCTAATTAATTTTATTTTAGCTAAACAATTTGTAAATTAAAAACAGATTTTTAAACAGGGGAAATGAGCGTGATTCCCCCCTATAGCAGGGGATTTAAACAGCACGGGTTAAATAATGGTGCTATGAATCATTTGTTAGAACTTTAAACATCCTAAACATGGTAGGATGTAAAGCTTTACACTAACAAATTTTTTGTTTTTTTTTTTAAAATTGTGGCAGGTGAGTGCACTCATACTTTTTTAGAGTAATACAATTAGTTTGTTAATTGTCAGTAATCAGTTAGACGATTGTTAGTAACCTGCTAGATTTCTTAATTAGTTGAAACCTGTTAAAGTCTGTTGTACAGTTAGTTACGATTAGTTAGTGACGTATACTTGTAATTTAAGTCGGCTCCTCATAATGTAGCAAGTAGATCATGAAAAAAAGGAGGTGAAGTGGCTGGAGACCACAGACAATTCATTCTGCTAATACTTTTCTTTCTTCTTCCTCTCGTTCAATTCCTTTTCCAAGAATCTTTCAATCTTGTTCAATGCACTTAGAAGCAGCAAATACAAAAATTTTTGCTGCACGACCATGAAAAAAAGACATAAAACTATAAAGGCTACCTTTCCTTAGTTTAAGGAGGCACTGGCGTCGTTTTGTAGTTTGCTGCGTTCGCTGAGACCGCATGTCGTTTAGCCTAGTTTTTATTATTATTTCTTCCCCTGTGAATTCTCTGAAAAAACGACATCGCTCGATGCGAATATTTTGTTGTAGCTTGAGAGAATGCGACATGTCGTTCGCATATTCGGTTTTCGAAAAGAAGCCATAATGAGTCGATCGGTCTAATTTGTCCACCTCCCAACATTGCATTTTGCAACATGGTAGGCGGAATTCTGCGCACGTGGTGGTACCAAAACGTCTGCATGAGAAAATGTTGCCACCGTAAAACTTTGTCGTGCCATTTGGCATCAACTATTGAAACTCCTTTTGAAAGGCTTGAAAACTCACTCTATATATAAGAAATAAAATCGTGCAAGTTCCACCAACTAGTTTATCCATAGATTTGGTGGGAAAATGACAGAGAACGGAAAATACCAAAGGACCGCGAAGACAAGGGTGGAGGTATACCCAGCCCCACTGCCCCTTTTTGATGAAAAAAAAAAATCTATATTATGTATTACATATGAAAAATGCAGGGCGGAGCCAGAAAGCATTTATGGATTGATGTAAAATTTTAAAAAGAGCAAAATAAGATTTTAAAATTAAATACGATAGAGAGTGGAAACACATTTTCTAAGATTTCATTTACAAAATTTTAAAAAAAAAAAACAATCTGTTTATCAATTGCAGTAATTTATGTTTAATTTAATTTGGTTTACATAAGTCTTTTATATATGAGCAGACAATAGTTGATTATCGTGTTGGTGGTGGAAATATATGTTCATGTGCAGAAGTCCGCCAAGAGAGGCGGCAAGTACTGGGAGCGGAGACGATGGTCAGCATATGAAGTGCACATGTGGCCATCACTGTGGATGCAACCATGCACTTGTGTTAAGAGCGTCGTCATTACTAGGGTTGGTAGGGCGTATTGCAAATGTGGCCCCGATTGCACGTGCCCCACGTGCACCTCCTAAGGACTATATATATATATATATATCCTACATAAGGGGGTGTGTGTGCGTGCGCATATATGAATATGAACATATGGTTTTGTTATATATCTACCAAAACGACCCCTAGTAGCTAGTGATATAAATAGTACCATGCAGTAATGATGTGATTAAATTAGCTATATATATATATATGTGTGTGTTTGATAATTGATGTTATATAATGTTCTAATTGACTAATGTATGTGGGTGTGGTATTTGTAATTTTGTATGCAAGCAAACGTGCGTAATTTGTAAATAAAATGTATGTTTATAATTTTAATGCTCGTATCCTTCAATCCTTGTCGTTCCACATCTAGAATAAGTAATTATATATAAGACGTATGATTATTACATAACAGGACAAATTAATTGACCAGTCTGGAATATTTTATTAATTGGCACTTACCACCATATGAAAAATAAAACTAGGCTACAAGAATGTGTTTCCTAGCAATTTGAACCATTTGGAGAGGAATTGTTATTGAAAGAGACGGAAACGAACAATTTGTAATACAAGCATATTCTCTTGTTTGTGTAAGAATAATATTCACTTGGAGATTATTTGTACTATACTCGAGCCGAATGAACAGAAGGTAAGAGAATCGTTCTTTGTGTTTCGATTTTGTCATGGTTAAAATGTAATCAATTTTGATCCAAGTATAGGGAATTTTTCACCAAGCCGACCAGATAGTGTGACGTGTCTAATTGTCGACCTTGATATTTCAATTGACTAACGTAGGTATCTCAAATATCTCAAACTCAATACTTAACTCTTAGTTTTTAGTTTGAAAAGTAAGTTAGAACTTAGAGTTAAAATTTAAACACTGTAGCATGTGAGAACTTTACACTGTAGTAAGTTAGTACTTAAAGTTTCAACTTGCTTCTTAGACAAAACCTAAAGCTTTGACCGAGCCAACGAACTTCGACGTTTCAAGCTAGAAGATCGAACATCTCAAAGTTCAATTTTTACGATATATAGTAGTTATCAAATCGTTTACTCATGGTTAACAGATGGTTTACCAGTTAGTTTTGGTTAGAATACCAGTTACTCAACAGTTTGTTAGAGTCGATTATGTCAGTTAGTTGGTAGTTAGTTAATTTAATTTTAGTTAGCTAACCAGACACATTATATATAAAGCAAGGATACTTGTAATGACATTATAGAAAGCAATATAATCAGATTCATCACGTTGATTTCCTTTCTCTCCCTATCTCTCTCAATTATTTCCTAATCATGCTTTCCATACTTTCTCAAGCTTGATATGGTATCAAAGAAGATCTTCGCTATTGATTTACCTTGATCCAAACTAATCGATTAAGTTCACTCGACTTCGATCTTTTTGATTTGATCTGGTTCCTCTTTCAATGTTTGGAGCTACATTCTTCGATCTTCGAGACTTGATTTGGTTCATCTTTTAGCATCTGGAGCTACATTCTTGAATTTCTTCAAGATTCATCCATGGCATCTTAGAGTTTAGGAGATTCGAGTGGAACGAATGGCAAATTTGTCATTGATGATCCTTTGAGCCCGTATTTCCTTCATCTCTCTGTTTCACCTGGTCTGGTACTTGTATCACAGCCACTGACAGGAGACAATTATGCTTCTTGGAGTCGTGCAATGCAAATAGCTCTCTCCGTGATGAATAAACTCGACTTCATTGATGGTTCTCTCAAGAAACACGAAGGTACTGACTCTAACCTTCTCAATTCTTGGATAAGAAACAATAATATGGTAATTTCTTGGATCTTGAATTTAGTGTCCAAAGACATTTCTGCTAGCATTATTTTCTCTTAATCAGCCTTTGAGATTTGGTTGGATCTCAGGGATAGATCTAGCAAATTAATGGTACTAGGATCTTTCAGTTGAAACGTGAATTAGTCAATCACAATCAGGATCAAAACTCAGTGAGTGTATATTTCACAAAACTAAAAACCCTATGGGAGAAACTCAACAATTTTAGGCATGTTTGCACCTATGGCCAATGCACATGTGCAGGAGTTAAAGCATTAATTTCTTATCATCAAATGGAGTATATCATGACTTTTCTTATGGGTTTAAATGAGTCCTTTGCTTAAGTTAGAGGTCAAATACTTTTAATGGATCCACTTCCCCTATCAACAAAGTCTTTTCCCTAATTTCTCAAGAAGAAAGGCAAAGAAAAATTGGAATCTATGGTAATATGGATGCTATTCCTCTTAATAATGTAGCCTTTCTTAGTAAAAGTGATGTTCCAAAGAAATTCAGCAATGCTGATTGTCCACATAATGGAGGATATCGATCACAAAAGAATGAGAGGCATTATTGCACTCATTGCAATTATCATGGCCATACCATGGACAAATGCTATAAGATACGTGGTTTTCCACCTAGTTTTAAACCACAACAAAAGAATTTCAATCAGTCAGTCTGCAACTAGCCAACAACCATATACCAATTAAGTTAAATGTGAGGACAAAATGGAACAGACTAGAGATCTTAAAGCTGGGCATTTCTTTGAAAATCTCAACACCAGTCAGTGCCAACAATTAAAGTCTATGCTCACTAATCATCTAGCTTCCAGTGCTATGACTATTGATCAACAAGATATGTCTAATTCTTCTCACACTGTAGGTATGTGTCTTTCCATATACAATAATCCCATGTTTTCGTCCAAAAATCTTTGGATAGTTAACTCAGGTGCATCTAAACACATATGTGTAATTGCTGCTGCATTTACTAATTTGAGACACATTAAGAATTGCACTGTTACATTGCCTGACTAGAGTAGAATTCATGTTGGTCTTATTGGAGATGTGGGCGTAAGCTCAAGGATCACTCTCAAAGATGTTCTATTTGTTCCTCAATTCAAGTTTAACTTAATTTCGGTGAGTTGTCTTGCAGCTGACTCACAGCTTAGTATTGCTTTCTTTCCTGATCATTTCATGATCCAGGAAGTCAACACTATGAAGACGATTGGTAGGGGTAAAAGGTTTGAAGGCTTATATGTTTTTGATACCAACAGCAGCCTCCCTCAAACAAAGAAGACTATCCTTTGTATCCAATAATCATATGTCTTCATCCCTATTTGACTTGATCCATTGTGACATATCACTGCTCATATAGGCCACAAGTACTTCTTGACCTTAGTCGATGATTGCTCTTGATATACTTGGCTGTTTCTGTTAAAACAGAAATCTAATGTACATGTCATTATACCTCGTTTTGTTAATATGATTGAAACTTAATTCAAGAGCAAGGTTAAAAGATTTTGATCTGACAATGCTAAGGAACTCACTTTTACTGAGTTGTTTGCTACAAAGGGTGTGTTACATCATTTGCTTGTATTGACACCCCTAAACAAAATTCTATGGTTGAGAGGAAACATCAGCATCTGCTTATTGTTGCTCATGCACTTTATTTTCAATCACGCATTCCTATTCAATTTTGGAATGAATGTGTCCTTACTGCTACATTTCTCATCAACAGAATGCCATCACCACTACTTCACAACAAAACACCATTTGAAGTTCTACATAATTCAAAAGCAGATTACTCTTTTCTTAAAGTGTTTGGTTGTCTTGCATTTGCCTCTACTCTCTTAGCTCATCATACAAAATTCCAACCTTGAGCTTGAGCCTGCATTTTTCTTGGTTATGCTCCAGGTATTAAAGGCTATAAACTACTTGATATTCAAACTAAACAAATCTTTGTATCTCGAGATGTTATATTTCATGAAGAAGTCTTCCTTTTTCAATCCATCACCTCTGTTGAGTCCTTGTCAGATCCTTTTTCCTGATCTTGTTTTGCCAACATCAGCCCCTGATCTTATTCCACTAACTCCTCATAATACATCACCCCCATTGATAATCCCAATATCACAACTTCCACTGATCCTCCTCTCAGACGATCTTCTCGACCAACTAAGACTCCTTCTTACTTAAGAGGGTATCATTGCAACCTTCTATCTCAGTCATCTTCACATTCAAACCACCCCTCATCTCTTAAGACCCTCTATCCTATATCCACATATATCTCCTGTACATCCCTTTCTCAATCTCATCGACATCTTGCTCTCACGATTTCATCAACATTTGATCCTATCTTTTATCATCAAGCAGTGAAATTCCCTTGCTGGCAAGCTGCCATGAAAGAAGAATTAAAGGCCATGGAGCTCAACAACACATGGTCTGTAGTTCCTTTACCAAAAGGAAAACACTCCATTGGCTGCAAATGGATTTATAAAACCAAATTCAACTCAAATGGCTTTATTGAAAGAAAAAAACACGTTTAGTAGCTAAAGGCTATACTCAATCAAAAGGTGTGGATTTCCTTGAAACTTTTTCACCAGTGGCAAAATTAGTCACTGTCAAGGTCCTACTTGCCCTTGCTGCAACACACAATTGGCACTTAATCCAATTGGATATTAACTATGCCTTTCTTAATGATGACTTGTTCGAAGAGGTCTATATGGTTCTTCCTCTTGGTTATCAAGGACAGGGGGAGCTGTCCCATAATGGTACAAAACTTGTATGCAGGCTTCATAAATCCATATATGGGCTAAAACAAGCCTCAAGAAAATGGTATTCCAAGTTCTCCAATGCCCTCATTACCTTTGGTTTTACTCAGTCAAAATCTGACTATTCTCTCCTCACCAAAGGATCAGGCTATTCCTTTGTTGCTCTTCTTGTCTATGTTGATGATATCACTCTATTCAAGAGATTCATGACTTAAAGTCCTTTCTTCATAGTAATTTTACACTCAAAGATCTAGGCACTCTGAAATATTTTCTTAGACTTGAAATAGCTAGATCTTCTAAAGGAATAGTGCTGTCCCAATGACAATACACCTTACAGCTAGAATATGTTGGTTTTCTAGGTTCAAAACCTACTTCTCTGCCTATGGATCCACACAAAAAACTTAATGCTATAGATAGAGGTCCCTTTACAGATGTTTCTCAATGCCGAAGGCTTATAGGTAGACTTCTATACCTCACATTATCCAGACCAGATATCACCTTTGCTGTACACAATTTAAGCCAATACTTATCAAAACCACATATTCCTCACTTATAAGCAGTTCATCATCTTCTTCGCTATCTCAAGTCAACTCCTGGTCAAGGTCTACTATTCTCCTCTTTTTCTTCATTACAACTTCATGCCTTTGCTGACGCTAATTGGGGATCATGCCCTGATTCAAGAAAATCTATCATCGGCTTTTGCATTTTCTAAAGGGAGTCTATCATCTTTTGGAAAGCTAAGAAACAAACCATCATATCCAGATCTTCTGCTGAAGCAGAATATAAAGCATTAGCTTCTACTGCCAGTGAAATCATTTGGCTAAAACAACTTCTCATGGACTTTTAAATGGATACTTCTTCTCCAGCATTTCTTTTTTGTGACAATCATGCAGCCATTCATATGCATCCAATCCCATATTCCATGAACGCACTCCCTTCGTCTTATGCCTATCAAATCCCAACATCAATTGACAGGTATCTTCATGAGAGCACTCCCTTCATCCTCATTTTTTCCATTGCTATCCAAGATGGCTGCTAAAAACATTTACAGTCTATCTTGAGGGGGAGTTTTACGATATATAGTAGTTATCAAATTGTTTTCTCATGGTTAACAGATGGTTTACTAATTAGTTTTGGTTAGAATACCAGTTAGTTAGCAGTTTGTTAGAGTTGGTTATGTCAGTTAGTTGGTAGTTAGTTAATTTAATTTTAGTTAGCTAACCAGACACATTACATATAAAGCAAGGATACTTGTAATGACCTTACAGAAAGCAACATAATCAGATTCATCACGTTCATTTCATTTCTCTCCCTATCTTTCTCGATTATTTCCTAATCATGCTTTCCATACTTTCTCGAGCTTGATATCAATATCTTGAGGTGTGTCAATCTCGTTGGCTAAATCAAATGCCACTGAATGACAATACGCGTCCCGATGTCAGGGAAACCACAAAGAGAGGAACACGTGTCAATGGGCAAGAAATGCTTGTCCTCTTACTTGCGATGTAAAATAGAAGAACACATGAATGCACACAAATCATGAAAAAAAAAATAGAACAATAATGAATTTGTCTGTTGGGCCCTTGTCGAAAGAAGAAAATCAAAGGAAGTCCTAAGCCCATAAAAGAATATATGACGTGTCCAAATCAAATGATTGTTGGGTCAATTGTTTGATTAGGACAAGTTAAGTATAAATAAAACATGAAACTTAATAAATGGGAGGCCTTCTCTCTTTTTTGACTTTTACTCGTCTTCTTTAAACTTGTTTTTTCCTCTTGTTCTCAAAATATCTTCACCACTATTTGTCTGACTTACAAGCCAACCCCTGACGCCCTCCATGATTGAGCATCAAAGATCACTGTGGAGAGCAATGGAGCGAGTAGAAGAAGATTGATGTTTGAACAATCACTTTAAGAGTCTCGATTGAATAGTCTTAACCTATAATGAGTTTTGGTCATGTTTAATTTTTATAACAGCACTTGTAGTTTGTCTTGTCACCTTTTTTTTTTTTATAGATAAATCCACTTAAATGGGATTAAATTGCCTACATGATCATTTACAACTATGTTTAAACATGCGTCTTTTTTTTTTTAATTTTAAATAAAAATTTCCCCACCATAGAAAAAAAGAGAAAAAGATTAAAGAGGAAAGGAGACAAATAAATACATTTTGGATGAGGCTAAAGTATAAATCAAGTACATGAACACTTGCACTTTTTTTTGAGATATTTATCTATTTATGCCCTCTGTTTTACATTTATTCAAAAACTATGCCTTTGTTTTTTAATTTCATCGAACATATACCTTCATATTGGATTAAATACACAAATCTTATATTTTATATAAGTGAATAGTTGATCTGACCTTCAAAATAATCAAATTATCCTTAACTGAAAAAGAAAAAATTATAACTTAAAAAAAAAAAGAAAACAAAAACAAAAACACACTAAACACCTTTTTCTTTTTCAAGATATTATATATATTTTTGAAGTAAAAAAACCTTAGTGTAAGCTTTTTTTTTTTAAGTTGTTTAAGTTATCTTATTTTTAATTTAAGAGTAACTTGGAAAATTTTTATGTCAAAATTAAAACTAATTGATTGAAAAAATATATAAATTTGTATGTTAAAGTTAATCTAAGGGTATATATTCGATTAAGTAAAAAACCAAATGTATAACGTTTGAATAGATTTAAAATACATTATATAAAAAAAAGTAAATAATCCACCTTTTTTTTTTTAGAAAAACCATTTCTATTTTTTATTTTTTATTTTTAATTATTGAAATATTTGCCTCATTCACACGTAGTGCCACCAAAAGGACTAGCGTGAAAAACAATTGCCACCGTGATAACTGAAGTACCACCTGTTCATTTCCTTAAACCTTGTCGTGCCATTTGTCAACCAGGCTCTTAGAGGGCACAGCCCAAAAAGTAAAAAATAATAAGAGGCAAAGCACTAATTGAAGCGTTCCTATTTGTCTATGATTATATAAGGAACGTAAGAGCGTATGAGATGGTATAGAAGTCGTTTATAAGTGCATAAAAGGCCCGAAGATGGCTGATAAAGCTGCAAGTATTAAGATCTGATGTGACGAAAAGTGTGGCTGTACTTTACCATGCCCAGGTGGCTTGCCTTGTAGGTTAGAAAGATTACTCTCTTACTTTCTAACTTACTCGATATTTTCTTGGTATAGTGAAACAATTTAAAGAATTATACTATTGAAGGCACTTCATTAAAATGGCCAAAAAAGTACTTCATTAATCCTCTAATGTCTTGGACGACCATGAGTTGGATACAAGTTCTTTTGTTTCTTTCTAGATTTCTTGAAGCTGATTGATTCGCCATGCGGACAGGATTACATATTCACATTCATATATATTACTATGGCGTTTGGGAACTAGCTAAACCATAAAATTCTAGTTTAAACTAATTAAACTATAAAATGCGGTTTAAACTAATTTTGTTAGTGTTATTTTTCTCAAAAATTTTAAATTTTAAATCAATTTTAGTTTAAAATATTTGTACATTTGGAAACGCGACAATACATATACATATGCATATATATTATTTTCATACATACATGTATAAGTTTTGATTGACAACATCGTTAATTTTCGTATTGTAGAGAAAAAAATAATGCGACAACGTTAAAGCTTTTATGTACAATGTTGAAATTCTAACTTGATTATCAAACGCTTGCATGCTCATAGCAACATAATTTCTTAGAAGTAGCAGTGATGAGTTATGTGATGTGGAAACTCATAGGTGCACAACAGGAGATACGACAAGTAGCGGAAGTGGAGATGAGCACAGGAAGTGCTCGTGCGGACAGCACTGTGGCTGCAACCCCTGCACTTGTGGTCTTCGCGTCATCACTTCTCAAGTTGGCAAGGCCTACTGCAAGTGTGGTCCTGCTTGCACGTGTCTCACGTGCTCCTCTTGATGACACACAAATATATAAATGTACATAGTTTGAGAATAAACATCCATATATATATATACACGTATTTTTGTTTCCAACACATTCAAGTCCAAACTATATGAGGCGCTTGGTCCTTGAATAAATGTACCGTATATTGAAGCAGAATTTGCATACTTTTGGTTTAAAACTCTCAACTTTTTATCAAGAAGAAGAAAGGAAATCACCAGAATTCAAAATCTTTCTTAATGAATTTACCAGGATTCATTTAATTAAGAAGACATGAAATCACCGGAATTCCAACTTTATCAATGAATTTTTCGGGACTTGAGATTGGTGGGAGCACGTAGACATAATTATGAGCATGATTTATTCGGGGAGTTACACATAACAAAATTGATCATTTAGACCAATTTGCTACATACAAAAAACGTTCGAATAACATTGTTAGCAGCAGAGGAAATAGTACTGGTACAAAACTATTTCAACTTTTTATCGTCCGATTCCATTTCCTCAACTCTATTAATCTCATAAGTTATGGTCCCTTCTTTCCACTCTTTATTCTCCAAGTCCAGCTGCTTCTCATAAAAGCTGACTTCGCCGTTTGTTTTAGCAGACACTGCAGAAGTGCTTCTAGTCCCATAACGTCCCTGTGCATAGAGATAGTCACATTATATTACTTGATGAGAAGTTTTTGTGCGTTTGGCAACCTATTAGAACTGCTATAATATAAAGTTTTTATATACTATAATATAAACCTTTTATATACTACAATATAAAGTATAAGTAGGCTACAATGTAAAGCTCTTGTATGTTACAGTAAAATCGTTCCAACGTCGTTCCAATGCTTAGTTCCAACTGTATTGTCAAATACTCTTTTATCATTTTTTTGGGAAAACAAATCCAGTAAAACTCATGATCAATAAAAAGCTTTTGTCTAATTACCAGTGGAGTGTCTACATCAATAAATATGGAACTTAAGTAGTGCTCTTTCTCTGCGGGATAAATGCGAGGCAACAAGCTTATGTCGTCTCTTATTGTGTCGGTCATCAACTTTTCGATCATTTCTTTATGAGGAAGTTCACCATTACCATATTTGTCTAAAATCTCTTTGAAAGCGTTGCCTAGTCTTTTAGCCTGAAAAAAAAAAATAACGATGGCACATAATTGTTATACAAAAGTTGCTGGCAATTGGTACTTAATTCAGAAAAAGTACCGAAGAGAGGATTGTGGAAATGGTTCGTAAATGTTAATGAAACTCAACAGAACATGCAGGACTCTTACATCAATGATGAATTCTCTCTCTTTTAATGTATTTTACCTTAGTTTCTTACTTACAAATTACGATTGACATAAATAGTTACATAAATCTCCATTATTAAGCAAAGAGTTTAACATAGACAAAACACTCCAACATTAACTGTTTATTGAATGGACGTATAACGTACTACAAAGACATGATGAGAAAGGAATTGAGAGGAAAGGGATTCTAAAGAGATTCTAAACAGAGAAAGTAAAAGATGCAGAATTTGAGAAAATGCTCAATCAATAGTTTGAGTTCACTCTTTTAATACACACACACACACACACACGAGCGATGCTAGTTATATACGTAGATACCAACAACGCCAGAAACACTTACTCTAATCCCAACTAATATACCAACCCTTTTGTTATTCTTTTATTGGTAGAAACTTATTAATCGATGTGATGACGTTTTAAGCACCTATTGATAAAAAACGAAAACTCATGATAGGTATAAAAGTTGAGATTAGAGTTGGTGGCCCTAATATTTTTTAATATATATATCATTAAATACAAGAAGTGGAACAGTGTACATCCGAAACTAATCTTAACTGGCTATTGCATCATTTAAGTTTTAACTATTACATCATACAAAACTACATCATGCAAGATTCAGCAGAATAACAGATTCTGTTACAAGCCAACTAGGCTACACCTAAGCAACTGCTCAGCATACTCAACTGGTCTTAATAAGATGGCGTGATCGATTATCTGCATTCTTATTTGGTTCATAAGTTCGAACTACAGTTAAAATCTTTCAGAAATGTTTTCACTCACAAAAATTTAAATTTATGTTCAAACTTGTTACCTTTCAAAGATAAGCTTTGTTGGAAGATGATATGATGTATGTTTACAAGGAAATGTAATTATGAAACAATGTCGTAACTTCTTACCTTGGGCCACGGAGTGTCTAGATTTGAATTTGTCAACACATGAATTCCAGGCAAGACTTTGGTTACAAACTTTTGATCTTCTTTTGGTCTATTGGTTACATAAACCATGGTCTTGGAACATATGTCAGCTAAAATCAGGTTGAACCCATTGAACAGATCGGCTTCCTCCGCAATTTCCTCTGCAAACTCTTGAGGGCTCTTTTTGCTCTGCCACCATTGCAACCTATTAGAATTCTCTAACTGCGTTTAATAAGGTGACTCAAGAAAGTGCAGACCTAAAATTCTAGTTGTCTATCAAAGTAGTTGACATTGTTATAATGGACCAAACAGTAGTCAACTGAAGACTAGTTCACAATCAAACCTGTCCTTACAAACCATAAAAAAAGGTTCAGGTTTTATCAAAGATGATGAACTGCCAAATGAGATTTAAGAGGGATCCAATATATGATGTTTGAAGTTGTGGTTCTAACTATACGGTTTCAACTGCAAGTATAAAGGAAAAGTTTGCATCAGTGTAAAGCTCTTACGTACCATAGTCGCGGTTCCAACCACAAAGTTAACTCTTTTCCTAAATATCACAATGTTTTTCTTGATGTAAAAGAATACTAATAATAATAATAATAATCATCGTCATCAATTTCTAAACTTTATTATCAATCATTTTGACTTCTAAAATATCTTAAATCTAATCCTACTCTACTAACAGAAAATCGTCCATATCTTGTCCTAGTTTCAACATTCAATTAATAGAGAAACTAAAACCTAAACAAATTGATCTGACCAAGGTTACATTTGAGACATTTTGACATGAAGGATCAGAAGTAAAATTTGAAAATAAAGTTTAAAGACCACTTCCAGATAAATCACCTCTAAGAAACGAACTGGGAGATCTCCTCTGCTCTTGGCCAATGGAAGCGACGAAACTTCTCGAAAGTTCGTGACAAAAGCCAGCCTACCGTCTCTTCCAGAAGCCAACCAAGTCCCGCCGGCCAATCGGTCTCTTCCTCCCAAGATTTCCCCTCCTTCCCACCATCCCAAAGGCTCCGTCGGTCTTCAAAAACCCATAAAATAAATAAAGAAATAAAGAATTGAATTCAAAAAAAAAAAAAGAAATGGAAAATGGAAAGAACCCATGAAAATTGATGGGAACTCACCGACTGTGGTATTCGTCCCTATTGAGCAAGAGAAAGAGAGGGTACAATGGATGGGATTGCCATAAAAACACCGCTATACACATCGCTGGCTGGCTATTCGTATTTGGATACTTCACGAGTTTTATTTATTTACTTCTGTCTTTCTACGCCAGAATATGCTGAAATGGTGTCTGCGTTTTGACTTTTTGATTTGATTTATGAAAGCTCGTCGCCGAAGAGGTTGATTACTCCACGTCGCTTGGTGCACTAGTCCAAAAGTTGACTTGGGACCCACGTAGAGGTGGGTCCATCATTAGGCTTCCGATCTGGGAGATGCACCGGAGGCTTTTTGACAGTTCTCTAATGATTTAAAACTAAAAATCTCATTAACTTTCCCAAAAAAATTTATCCTTTCTCACCAAAAACCTTCCAAAATAAATTAAAATAAGACAATACTTTTTTTACCCAAAAAAAATTTAAAAAATAAATCATTATCCAAAAAAAGAGAGCCAACACTAACTCCCACACCAGGGAATCCAAGCTTAGCGACAAACTTGACATAATGCCTGTTTGTTTCGGATACTTGAAACATCCAATAAACTCAACTCAGATTAAGATGATGCCTCTAAAAACTTGATTGGTGGCGTAATTTGATACATCTTCGATGCTGATTATGAGGGCTCTGAATCCAATTTCTTAAGTTCTCCTCAGGAGTGTTTTCTTGAGATTTGAAACTAGTGCTACAGTGTCGATTCTCATGTGATTTAGGTTTAGGTTTCTCTGCAATCTCTCTTTCTTCAAGATTTTACCGTTGGGGTTTTGCATCTCTTTCTGCAATAAACCCCTTATCACTCCCATGGGTTCTTGAAACCTTCCCTCTTGCCTCTCTCTTTCCGTCTCTCTCAAAACGACGATTCCTCCCGTCGGCGAGAAATTGTTTTGTCGAGTTGTTCGTTTGCTCCGTCGATGTAGATCTGGTAGCCATAAAGGTTACCTACGCCGTAGTGTGTGGTTGAGTAGAACGTCTTCTCGGCGCCGGTATAGGAGATCGGAACTAACCGAATCGTCGGTCGGCTCAAACACGCTAAGTCCCTGCAATCCTTTGGATGTTTATTTTTTTTTTTTTTCCTTTTTTGCCATAAGCCTTGCCTCTCTGCCTTCTGTGCATGGTGGCTTCTTTGGAAAGCCCTCCCTCCGCCGTGAGGGTTCTCTCTAGCTCTGTGATCTGTGACCCTCCCCACCCTCTGTTACCCGCCGTTTTGCCCCTCCCCCCACCCTTGTGAAATTTCCTAATTGTGAAATGTGATTGTGCTCAATGAATTGTGAAATGTAAACTTTGATCATTGAATTGTAAAATGTCATTTGTGCTCAATGAACTGTGAGATGATAAGAGTGATTAGTGACCTGTGATATACTAAACTGTGGATTATGTGTGTCTATGAATTGTAATTTGTGATCAGTGAAATGTGATTTGTAACTGTGAAATGTGATTTCTGCCTAGCGAATTGAGAAATGTTAACTTTGATTGTAGACATGTTTATACCAAACTGTACAATGTGATTTGTGCTCAGTGAATATTGAAACGTTAACTTTCATTATTGACCTGTTTAATCCAAATGATTTGTGCTCAGTGAATTGTGAAATGTAAAATTTGATGCAAAAAACTGTGAAATGTGATTTGTGCTCGTGAAATGTCAACTTTCATTATTGACCCGTTCATACCAAACTGTACAATATAATTTGTGCTCAGTGAATATTTGAAGGCTGACTTTCATTATTCACCTGTAACATTGTCATGAGAACAAAATTTCAATTCTGTTCTTTTAAGGAAAAAAGTGAACATCTTTGGTGATTTGTATTTGTCTAAACATACAGTCTTGTTATTAAATACTACATAATACTCCGTAAAGGGGGCGATTGGACAACTAGTCCCCCCAAAAAATTTTTTGGGCAAAAGTCCTCTCTTTTTTATTTTTTTATTTTTAGGTATCAAAAAACTAGCTTTTTGGTCATCAAAACAGTTCCAGTTTTTTTTGTTTTCACCATGGTTGGGTTCCTCTCTTCGATACAGTACTTTTTCTCTTTTTTTTGAAAAAACTGGGACAATTTCGGTGCTTAGAAAAAAACCTTTTTTTAATGCAAAAAAAAAAAGAGGTCATTCACCAAATTTCAAATTTTCTTTACTCCTTTTTTCAAATTTTCCCCTAAAGTTGGCACCCATTACTATTTTATTTTCACTTTTTTTAATGGGGTTTTTTTAATCTTAATAAGTGATGAAGTTTTCCACTTAATAGAATT
Source organism: Artocarpus hirsutus (assembly GCA_946598075.1). Taxonomy (NCBI): domain Eukaryota; kingdom Viridiplantae; phylum Streptophyta; class Magnoliopsida; order Rosales; family Moraceae; genus Artocarpus; species Artocarpus hirsutus. The sequence goes on along the minus strand of CAMOHE010054444.1, from coordinate 104,188 downwards.
TAAAGCAATAGTTTGGACTTTGCGGTGGGACGCAAGTTTATCTTAATTCTTTATCTGAAGAAGTGGTTTTTTTTTTTTTTGTTTTTGCTTTTTCTAATCTTAATTCTTCTTCTTCTTCTTCTTCTTCTTCTTCTTCTTCTTCTTCTTCTT